>PVJL010015217.1:0-25148 GCA_004026885.1 Lyroderma lyra | reverse complement strand
TGAGGGCGACACAGAGTTGTAGGGTGACACGGAGTTGTAGGGTGACAGAGTTGTAGGGTGACACGGAGTTGTAGGGTGACAGAGTTGTAGGGTGACAGAGTTGTAGGGTGACAGAGTTGTAGGGTGACACAGAGTTGTAGGGTGACAGAGTTGTAGGGCAACACAGAGTGCTCCTGGGCACCTCGTGGCCGGCGTCTGCTGTGACTGCATCTTGCGTTAGGACGGCACCTTTGTCACAGTGCACGGACTGGTGTCGCTGTGTCCGCGTTGGCCAAAGTCCGCGCCTCACCCAGTGTCCTCTGTGCTCCAGGACCCCACCCTGGACGTCGTGTCCCATCTGTCAGCACGTGTCCCTGGGCCCTTCGTGGCTGTGATAGGTCCCTGGACTTCTCTTATTTTTGGTGACTTTGCTTGGACGCGTGCTGCTCAGGCGTTTTGTAGAATGTCCCTCGTTGTGATTCGTCTGATGTTCTTTTCTCTCATGATTAAACTGTGCTGGTCGGGTTTGGAGCGGAAAATCCAGTACATTCTAGATAATTCCATCTCCTGTACATCAAAACCTGGTCTGAAACACTTGTGGTTGAACACTCCCGACCGTGCTGGTCCCCACTGCTGGGCTCCCGGGTGGCGTCACCGCATCGTGGGGACAGGGCGGGCTCTGGGGCGACCCCTCCGAGCCGCCAGCACAGCGGCCGTATCTCCACCCGCCTGTGGCCGTGGCCGCGGCATTGGCTCGTCACACTACGCGCGCGCGCGCCTGAAAACACGCGTCACTCCCCCTCGCCTGTCAGCAGCGTGCTCTGACCCCCCGCCACGCCCGGTGGCGCTGAGATGGAGCCCGGGTCTCCGAGGTCCTTGGGTGGAAAACCTGGGACATGTCCCTGTTCAGCCGCACGGCGGCCAGCCCGGCCCCGGCCCCAGGTGCCCGCAGAGGCCGCTGTCCTTCCCGGTGACCTCAGCGAGACCGGAAGCCCTCGCAGGCCCGCTCCCCCCCGGGGCTTCCCCCGTCCTGGCCGGCCGCTCCCTCCGCCCCGGGAGGGGTTCAGTCCACGAAGGGTTTTCGGGTTCCCGGAGTGACCTTTGGTGTCCATTTGTCCTGATCCCCTTCGGCACCGGTCACGCGACAGAGCGGCCCCCGGAAGTGGTTGCCTCCGCCTCCCGCCCGCCGGATCGCTTCCTTTCCCCCCGCCTCCACGGGCTCCTTCGTCCGTCCAGCCCGCACTGCAGCTTATGGGGGGCCCACAAGGCGTGGGGGCGCGTCCAGCACCTGAGCCAGAAAGTGGCAGCAGCCAGAGCTGCGTTTCCACCCGCAGAGCACGCCGTGGCCCTCGAGTGCATTCCTCCCGGCTCCGTGCGGTTGGATGTCGTCTTTGTTCCGAGGAGGCGCGTTGGGTCCTCATCGTGGGACGCTGGCCGTACCGGTGCTTACGAGGTCCGCTCCCGAGAGCCGTCAGCCCCTCTGGGCAAACGTGGCCACCGCGCGTTTCCGTGCCGACGCCTCAGTCATAGCTTCCGATTTAGAGCAAAGAGAACGCGCGTGCACGTGCGCGTACCCACCCCCGGGGTCCCCGCGGTGGCCCTGCCTTCCCGGGCGCCCGGACTCCAGCCGAAGCCTCACAGGGGACGGGCCCGGGAGACGCCGGCCGGTAAGCTGACGCCGTGTCCCCCCGAAGGGACGGAAGGGGACGGAGGGTGAGCCTCTGACTTCATTACGGCGAAAGCTTTGTGCAGCCGTCTCAGCGAAGACGTGTTTGCCGGGTGCCCGTCCCTCCTGCTCGGAGGAAAACGAAATCCGGCGGGACTGCACGGGGACCCCCGGCGGCAGGCGGGGACAGGGGCTCGCAGGCCTTTCTCCCTTGATCGGCTTTTCCTTTAAGAGCGACCGTTGACGGGAGAGGTGGCAGAGGCCCCCCAGCCCTTCCCCGTGCCCGGACGTCGTCTCACTCGGGTGCACGCCTGAGGACTCAGTGGCCCGCCCTCGCCGCTCCCCCAGTGTCCTCTTCCTGTCCCCGGAGCCGTCGTCTCGTCCCCCTCCCCGTGGCTGGGAGGCTGCTCAGGCCTCCCCGGGGGCGCAGGACCGTGACCGAAGTTCGCAGACCGCCCCTCGGCGAGGACGTGCCTGGTGTCCTGTCGGGGGACGACGGCCTCAGTGGTGACTTGTCACGCCACGTCACGTCGCTGTGGGGCGTCGCACTGCGGGTGTTGGGGTGTGGGCCTCGGTCATGGCACGGCGGGGCGCCCGGTTTCCTCTGGTTTGTCCCCTCCTTCCACGCCGCCTTCTAGAAGCACGTCGCATGCGTGGCCCACGCCCCGCCTCCGGGAGGGTGCAGGGCCTCTGTGAAGGGTGCTGTGGCCTTCTGCGGCGGACACGTGTCTCCCCCGGACGGGGCTCCAGGGCGTGCTTTGCCTTCGGGTCGGAGTCCGCCGTCCTCTGGGCTGTGGTGGTCCCTCCTGACGCCCGCGGGCGGCGTTTCGGGTCAGGCTCCTGCGAGGGCTCCTGGGGGGCGGTGGCGTCACCTCCGCCCGTCCTCGTATGCACCTGCCCCGGGCTCACCTGGCAGTGACCTGCCCGGCCCTGGGAGCAGCCGCAGCTCCCAGGAGCCCTGGAGCAGGCGAGCGACATCCGGGCGGGCGGGCGTTCCCCGCGGGAGTGGGCTTCAACCTTCTTTCCCAAAACGTGTCGAAAAGCCACAGAAAGCCAAACGCTGACCTGCGACTGTTGCGTGCAGTGAGTGGTAGCGTGTGGACGTGCTTTGTGCATGAATGACATTTTTACGTTAAATTTTCCTTGTCTGGTAACAGATGTGCCATTCTACCAAATTTTATCAAAATACACTCAAAACCTCCTACGTGGCATCCGTGTGATCTAAGAGAAACCAGAACCGCCGGCCCCGCCCCCCGCACGCTGCAGAAGGCCACACGGTGGGGCGCGCCCGTCTGTGGCCGGCAGGAGCCCTTGCTCGCTGAGTGACGACTTTGCACCGTGTAGGGTTCACGTTTTTCAGTAAACACAGGCGGGCGCTGCGTGTCACTAAAATAAATGACAGGATTCACTTTGCAGCTCAGCACGTCCTAGCGGTGCCCGCGCCTCAGAGACACAGAGGACGGCCCAGTGCCCCTCTGCCTCCCTCGCCGTCCGCGCTGACCGGTCGGGCCGTGCTGGGCTGCTGAGCGCGAACTCTCAGGACCCGGCCCCGGGGCACGCGCTCTGCTTCGCGTGCAAACCCCTCCCGGTGGGCGCACGCTGTGAGGGCGGGGGCTCAGTGGCGGGGCAGGTGTTTGAGCTCGGGGGGTGAAGGCGAACCCCGCAGGCAGAGGCTGGACGTGCCCACTCGGACGCATCCCAGCGATGCAGCAAACGGGGTACGTGATGCTCACCCGTCACCAATGCACGGAGCCCTCCGACCACTGTGCCGAGGGGAAATGTCACCGGCACATGCAGCGGTGACTTCTTGGGGTCGGCGATGGCAACGGGGGTCGTGGAGCACGGAGTGCGGTGCTTTCCGGCCTCACTCGCTGCAGCGGGAGACGCTCCCGTGCCGTCCTTCATTCGCGCCCAGGACAGTGAGGTGACGGGCACCTTTGCTTTCAGCAGGGACCCTCTCTCCTGCTTGAGAGCACGCCTTACGGGCTCAGCTGGGAACATGCTCTTTACAGATTTACAGGAGATTAGAGACATTCAGGTACGGAAACGCTGGTTTGCAGCCGGTGGTCTGAGTGGCCCTGCCCCACGCCTGCACCACCCCCCTAGGCCGGGGCCCGGATGGCCAGCGCGGAGGAAGGGCGCTCGTCTCGTCGGCCACAGCGCCTGCATCGCAGCCATTTGTTCCCACAGGCCCCCACGCGTCCACGCTCCCCGCCCTTCCTCTGTCACCCTGTCACTGCACGTGCCTAGCACTGTGCCGGCGGGAGTTAGGAACCAACGAAGCCCAGGGCCTTCGAAAACCACACAAACAGCCGCGTTTGCGGTTCTAAAGGTCACGGAGTTGTAACTCTGTTAACGTCACGATAGGAGCAAGAAACAAACTAGTTTGCTCCACCCGGTGCTTTTTCAGGAAGAGAAAACCAATCAATACTCTGAGAGCATCGGCGGACAAGTGTCAGTCAGGCAACTTGCGAGGACGCGATTCCTCGCGAAAGGAAGGATCTCGTGCCTCAATGTTTGAGTCTCCTGCTCCTGCTTTCGTGAGAAGGCCCGATGCTTAATTCATTGGAGTGAAAATCGGTTGCAAACACAAGATAACCAAACGCTTCGTTGGAACCCCGCAGTTAACACTCGAAAGGAAAAAGGCCAAATTGAGCCCCCAGGTGCCCAGATGTGTGGGGCCACTTCCTTGGTGGACCCCGGAGGAGAACACATCAGGGCGGTGATTCCCAGACAGTCGGGACGGGAGTAAGTCCTAGTCACCGGAAGCACAGGCTCAGATCCGAAATCTCGGCCGACACGACCAGGGTGGAAAGTCAGGGGCGCATCAGAGACTGGGGTTCGCCCCGGCGTTAACTGAGGGAGGCAGCCCCCCCCCGTTCTTTCGTGTTCGGAGGAAGCAGGCCCGTGGGAGGAGAGAGACACGAGTGTGTCCCCGGGGCGTCGTCCGCAGGGTGGAACTGGACCGGCCAGGCTGCGTGCGCTGACCTGCCCTCGGCCAGCCGCGTCGGCTGCGCGACACGCGGACCTCAGCTCTTCCTCCACAGACCCTGGCCTGGCAGAGCTAAAATTTCATAAAGAAAACCCAAAGCAGAGGAATGTGAACAAAACTGATGTATGATTTTGATTATCCCGACATTGCAATTAGCTGTGCAATTTTCGGGAGTTGGACGCAATCCTAAGTGTGTTTGCATTTATAGCTCTTCTTTCAGGAGGCCAAACTGCAGCCCACACCACCGAGGGGGTGACGGACTAGCAATATCCATTCCTCTTTATTTACGCACAAGGTGCCAAGTCTGCCTTTTGAGCAAAATTACAAAATTAAAATTAAGATACGCATACTCTGTGTGTAAGTTCATTTTCTAAACCGTTAAAAATGTGAGCTCTCTCTGTAAACTTCCTATGACCACGGATTCAAGAGGAAAATGTCCCCACAACTGAAGGAGACGTCATCTGGTCAAACAGCACCTGAGCCCTACGCATCTCACACACGTTTAAGAGCTGTTGTCTCCGTGTGACTTGTCAAAATTGAATTGAATTACGGTAGCCACGTGTAGTACGACAGTCGCTTAAAAGATGACATTAGTGGAATGAAGGCTGGTGTCACCCTGCGACAGGCAGGACGGTCACAGAAAATGGCAGAAGCACAATTGTCGTTTGAGGAGCTCAAGACCATGTTGAAGGGGCATTTGAAATTCTAGAACGTTGCTTGAGGTTCCCCCATGTTCTCCTGCCTTAGCACCCCTTGACTCCTGCCTGTGGGGACCTTAAAGGACGTGGTGTCCCGTAGAAGACCGGCCACGCTGGCGGGACTTCAGGAAGAAGCTGAACCAGCATGAGCAGGGATACACGTGGGCACTCTGGTCTGCATGGCTCAAGCCGTAGTTCGCCGTCATCAGAAGTGTCTGGACACCGATGGTGACCACTGTGAGCACCTCTTGTCACTGCAGAGGTCACACGTGGCCTGTGTTGATCTTCTGTCACCGGTGTACATTGGATCGGTGTGTCGATCGTTACGATTTTAATAGTTTTTCCGTTCTTGAAATGTGCACACACTTGGCTCCCTCTGACCAACAATAGGTGTTTGCAAGTGACACGTGGAGGTTTCGTGTCCCTCACGTGCTTTCGCTGGTGCTTAATTCAGTCTCCACATTGGGTTGTTATTTTACCTAGAGGGTTGCCATTATACTGCATTATTGTCCTCATTTTTTAAGCTGAAAAACAAACAAACAAACAAACAACACAGAGAATCTTCTAGAAAGCAAGACCAGAGATTGCATTCCTAAAACTGCATTACTTTGGGAGAAGACGATGAGCTGCAGATTACATGTTACAGTTGGAACGGGGGTGAGGACAGGAGGTAGATGGGTAAACAGGGTGGACAAAGGACTTCATGTCCTCGGGGGTTGCTTATTGTAAGGGAGGAGGGTCGCCAGGAGGCCTTGATGTCCTCAGCCTGAACACAGTTGTCCTCTCCCCTTAGGGAGGCACGTCTTTTCGAAAGCCCCAGAGTCACAGCCAGGGACTGCCTCCTGGGAGGACCTGGGACGTGGCCCTTTGCTACACGACCATCAAGGGGGATGAGCCACTTTGTCCCAGGGTCTGGGAGGGTAGGGGCCACTCTTCATAGGGCCGAGCCTGTGCTCCACGGCGTTAGCTTTTGCCACCAATAAAGTGTCCTTCACCCCCTCAGAGGGAAGAGGAGAGGGGGCAGACGGGGTGGTCAGACCCTCAGGGTGAGGGAGGGGGGACATCCGCCGGCAGGGACGTCAGCGAGCAGGGACATTAGCGAGCAGGGACATCCGTCGGCAGGGACATCCGCCGGCAGGGCCAACTCCTTTTCTCCGTACTGTGTCATGCTCGGGGGTCGGCTGAGCACACGTGCTGTTTTAAATGGGACAGGAAACAACGAGACTGTCCCATGTGTAATGGGACGTGCGCTCAGCCTCACGGTGGGACACTGAGTTGGTGCAGCCACGTGGAAAACGGGGTGGAGGCACCTCGCGAACCCCCTTGAGACCCGGCGAGCCCTCACCTGTGTACGTATCCGAAGGCGCACTGAAAGGGTGCCCAAGAGAGGCGCGTACCCCCATGTCCTTCGCAGCTTGGAAACCACCTCGGCGACCCTCAGGGGACGGCGGGATACGGGAGACGTGGCACCTGCATGCGGCGGCCCACGCGCAGCCTTAAACGCAGGGCGTCGCGGAGGAACTGGGGGTCGTGCCAGTGCGGCCAGACCGGCGGAGGCAGATGCCACAGCGCGTCCTCTCTGGGGGGGGGGGGGCCGCACGGCGCGGCTCGTCGGTACCGTGGCTCCCTCCCTCCTGGCGCCGCCCCGTGGCACCTCGCCTCTGTGGGCCGCCGGTGCGCCCCTTGCCCCTCTGCACCCCGCCTTCGCCCGCCCGGCCCCGTGGCACCTACGTGTTAAGTCCCCTGGACTCAGCTCGTTGAAATGGCCGGTTGTCCCGTCGCAGTTCTCCGTTCAGTGTCCCCCTAGGAGCGGCGGTCTCGTTCTCGTTCGGGAGGTCTCAGACCCCCTCCCCCTGTTCCTCACGTACGATGTTGCAGACCCTCGGCTTGCCTCTGTCTTGTCCGTCCACAGGAAAGCGCTTTTAGGGAGAAAAGAAAGAAAACAGGCCGCAGTGCACACAGTCAGGAGCGCATAATAGGGCAGCCGAGCGTCAGCCGTGAATGGCGTCACCCCCTTAGCTGGTCTGACTGTGGGCGAGTTACCTAACCTGCGACCGTTTGCTCACCTGCAAGGGGAAAAGGCGCTGGTATCTCTGTCATCAGGTTGGTATGAAAATGAAGATGAAATGAGTTGACATTGCAGAGTGCTCAGAGCCAGCGCCCGGCACCCACAGCCCCGCCACCCGGCCGCCAGAGGTACCGCCGACTCGGACTTGGCGAGGACGTGTGTTTCGTACAATCCCTGAACCTGCCGTAACGGTGCCTCCATAATTACATTTTTTCCTTCCTGCTTTTCGGGCACCTTCGGTATTAAACTGAGGACGTGTTTTCTAACTTAAACCTTGTGAATTCATGCGTGAGTTCTCGTCCGCCTGCTGGACGGATGATGGGGCCGCAACTCACCGAGTCACTGACTGTTTCATCATCCACACGGTCGGTGGCGGGAGAGCGGGGACGTGGGGACATCTGTCACCCCCCCCAAGTCTGCTGTCCCTTCTCTCTATCGCATTCATTTTCAGAGGTGTTTTATTTGTGTAAGACGTGAATTCAGCAACTACGAACCAGACCTCCACGGCCAGCCAAGTGGCATTCAAACCCTACAGAGCTGCCACCTGCCCTCCGAAACATCGTGACAGTTTGAGGGGAACTGTTGACACCTAAAGTGCCACGTGCTTGCCCGTCGATTTTGCAGTAAGTGTAGGAGTCCCAAACGAGCGTCGGAGCGGGACGCGCGTGCAGGGATGCGACAGCACGTGGTCGCAAGACCCCAGAATGCCCTAAGGTGGAACGATTTAATTACAGGTGCGGTTTGAAGGGGCGAGTGGTGCGTGACTTGCGCTGGGCGTGCCCAGAGGCTCGAGAACGTGTCGTGTCTGGCGTTTCGGGGTCGTTGCGATGCCTGGGAACCCTACGGCGTTGGAACGAGGGCACCTTGTTTACCTCGGCTCAGGGGGCCGCCCGGCACCCTCCCTGCTGCTGAAAGGCGCTGGCCCTGGCCTTGAGGTTGTTTTCTCCATCATAGTACAAGGGCCGGAGGCCCGTCACCCGAAGGAGCATGCAAACGGAAACGACTTGGCACTGCCCAGAGTCCCGGAGTCACCGCAGAGCGTGCCCACGCCCGAGTCCTCGCTGTCCCCACCAGACTTTGTCTTTAAAGGGCCCAGAGGGCACATTTCCGGTGTCGCGGGCCCCACGGCCTGCGTGGCATCCTCGGGCCTGTGCTGGCAGTGACCCCGCGCCCCGGGGAGCGCTCAGCTCCGGCCACAGGGCGTGCTCGCTGAGCCTGGGCCTCACGTGCAGATCACCTGTCGCAAAAGCGTCCCCTTTTAGTCATCTCAGGCATTTAGCAACAGGAGGCGGCTCTTCGCTCCTTACAGACTCAGGCAGCAGCCCGAGGCCTGGCCCGTGGCAGCACAGGGTCCCAGGGTCCCCTTCGCTGTGTGACGGTGCCTCTCAGCACCAAAGGCAGAGGAAGGATTTCCTGTCCACCTTTGTGAGCTTGGTCGTCCTTCAGTTGTCCTTATGATGCGCATTTTGCCGTAAAACATAGTAGGTTCCTTCCAATTAAGGGCGACATTAATTGCAGTTTTAGTGTCTGGATTTTTCGGGAAGCGGAGCCCCGAGGCACTGGCCTCAGTCCGGTGGTGGCTCGGGGCTGGACCGCACGGGGCGGCGGGGCGGCGTGGGGGGAGGGAGATAGGGCCCGTGAATCCAGCAGGCGATGGAAGCGCCCGGCGTGACACACGGAAGCATGCAGTGGAGAGGAGCGTGCATGCGGTGACGACAGGCGTGCTGGAGGTGCTCAGAGATGACGGGGGGAGAACACGTACCAGGGAGGAGGACGCCAGGACGCAGGCGGTGGGAACCGTGGGCCTTGCCTGGGTGTTTCTTCATCGTGGCACATCCAGGTCCCCACCCCCGGGGACCAGGCCTGCTCCTGAGAGACCCTGCTGCCGACGAGCAGCCTCTGCTGGGAGCACGCGGGTCACCGCCCCGGGGAAGCACAGGGGCGCGGTGACACCGGGGAAGGGAGTCCAGTTGTGTGGCCGGACCCTGGGGTCCGTGTGGTGCAGACTCCGTCACCGTTGAAGGCGTGTAAGCACGCTCACCTGTCTCAGGTGACTGGGATTTTTATGTCACTTATTTTCTCTTTTAAACGTTCCTGGATCTCATTGTTGTTATTTTTTTAAATGTGTATTTCTACTGAGAACCTGTGTCACTAAGTTATTGCGTGTTCCCTCCCGTTCACGTTCCTTTGAAGGGAAACAGGTTGCAGGTCTGTACATGTTTCCCCAAGTGCAAACCTGTGAAAAACACACGGAATGCACCATTCCATGATTGGGTGATCATTAATAGGGATCTGGGTGCAAGTATTGCCTTCAGCTCAGAAGTAACCGCGTACGTAGGACTTCGTCCCTCAGAGGAAGGTGTGGGATGCGTGTTGCCCCACCGCGGGTTCCTGAGTGGCCTTCTAGTCAGAACCCAGGCACCAGGTCCCGTGCTACCAGCTAAGCCAACTAGCGTTTTTGTCGTTTGATATAACAGGGACGCGAGCGCTGGCCTGACTTCTGTCATGGGAGACTTACAAGGACGAGACCCAAAGGCGTTTGTAAAAGTGAAAATTCTAAATAAACGCTGATTTCTCATTGAGCAGTCAGGGCTCCCTGTGTCCAACGAGGTGGTGCAGGACAGTCCTGGCATCCCCGTTTAGTGCCGATGCAGCCGCCAGTCTTTTCCTGTCATCGAACATATGTGACTCTGATCTCCGCTCTGACGTTCCAAGCCATGCGTGACCGTTTTCGCTGAAGCAGGGGTTTGGTTTGTCCTGTAGCAGCCCATGCAGGTGTCCTACTGGGAGAGTGTATATTTATAATAGTTGTGGAATGAGCCCTTGGGTGACTCTCGGAATCGCTTTCCCAACCCCCGTCCCTTGGTGCTCACCAGCTGGGACTTTCGCGTGTAAACAGCATGCGTGTAGGGAAGGTGGTTGTCACAGAGAAACACCAGTGGATTCAGGACGGGCAGCTCTGAAGGTTGGATCAGCGCCACGCTGCCTGGAACTCTGCTGTCATAGTAGCATTTAATTATTTTTAATGCACTTTCAGGTGAGTTTCTGAGAGAGTCAGTAACAGCGTGGCAGCAGTGTGACCGTGTAATGCCGTCGAGGTGCACGGACACTGGTCGTGCAGGATGAAGGCAGCACGGTGCGTCATCACGGGGCAGAGGAGGTCCCCTAACACACCTCCGAGGAGGGCGTGTGCAGACAGCCTGCTGAGTCAGCGCCTTTCCCTGGCACTGATGTCGTAGCCAGATGAGCTGTAATGAAGCGGGGGTCACTGCGGAGGGCAGCCGTGGTGTGAACGATGGGGCCATTTGCGCCTGCGCATCAGTCAGCACGTGCCTGAAGGGTCGGATAGAGCCTCCGTGAGCCCCGGCAGCAGCCACAGCTCACCGAGGACACAGTCTGCATGTCTCGTTTGAATTCTGAGAAAAAAAAGCAAAAACAACCCGGATCTGAGTCATTTCAAGTCACTTTTAGGTGTTTATCTCCAACAAGGTACAGCCAGTCTCCTTCAGGAGTCCGCTGCCCATCCGCGCGATGCGGCACGTTCCAGAAAATTCTCATCTCCCCCCTTGGCCTCCCCTTCCTCTGGTGTTTACTTGCAGAAGTGAGAACAGATTTCAGCCCGAGACGTCGGGGCGTCTCGCAAGGCCGGGCGCTCCAGAGCGGGGGGCGGTCTCAAACGGTTGGGAGCACCTCCTGTTGAGGACGTGATGGAGACGCTGCGCCCTCTTGGGCACGTCACGCACGGGCATGTCGGAGCGTCCCGTGCGGATCCGACTCGGGCTGCTCGCTCCCCGGGGAGGTCGGATGTGTCATCGGGATTTCACAGTCAGGACTGCGTTTGCCTCTGCTCAGTTAGACTCAAACAGCCCGATGTTCTGTGCACTGAAGTTTGCACTGTCTGCTGTTTTCTAGATCGGCGGCGTGACCTCGTGTGACCGGGGAGTCATGTCCTCGGCACTTAATTTCTGTCTCGTTAATATTGCATCCAGCTACTCGCTAGCATGCACCATGATGTCCGCCGTGAGTCGTCACATACGCCGGCACGCACTTTGCCTAATTCTTCCATGAAACCTCTTCAGAGGTAGTTCTGACCGACACCCCGAAACAGAGAGAAAGGGGTCCCCTGCCGCCGTTGAAGTCAAGCTCACGCGAGTCATTTTGAGACCGACGCCACCACGCGTTTCTGCATTTCCGCGGAGGGGCTCTGCCCGTGGTCCCCCCCACGGGACTGCTCAGAACCCGAGGGTGGAAGTCACACCCGGAATTTATCAGTGATCTCGGACGGCTTCTGCAGACAGCGTGTGGCCTCAGTGTGACTTCACCTCCGCGTCGCTGTGGGCACGCAGCGCTTCTCACGCTCTGTACCTAGGTGCCACAGGAGGGCACTGCCTGGGGACTTGCGGCCCCTGTAGGTGGCGGGTCCTCTGTGTCTCGGAGCCAGACCGACTGCACGTGCGCGTGTGGGACTGGGGGTTCCTGTTGAAAAGCGTACGGCGCTGTGTGTCTCCTACCGTGTGGCTCTCTGCCCCTCTTTACTGGGGTTTCGGGATGATCTGAGATCATTTTCAGTAACGAATTTTAATTCTGATGCTAGTCCGTGAGGGCCCGTGGCTTCGTGTCCTTGTGCTGATGTTCGCAATCCCGGTAGGTCCGAGTGACTATCATCTGTTTACCCCTCTGGGGACCACAGTGCGCTCAGTGGGGACGTGGGGCCTCGATACCAAGCGAAGGCCACGTGCCACCTCCTGCCGGGCAGCAGCAGGACGCTCGGTAGGAGGAGAGCACAGAGTGGGTCACACCGCTTGGACCTTAACTGGCTGCATTTGGGCCAGAAACAAATTCCTGTTGCGGGTCAATGACTTCTTCTTTTTAATGATCGTTTGTCGCATAAAATCAATATTACTTTGACTGTCAGTGTTTTCACACGCTGGTTGGTACGGTTTGTGGTTCATGTGAGAGCTCTGTCACCTGCGGTGACAGGGTCCTGCTTGTCCCTGGCCTGGCGGCCGCTGAGTCCCTCCTGAGACCCAGACTCCAGACTCCAGGTGCACAGACAGAGGGGCAAATTCCTGCTCTCGGGGAGCCCGTCACCCCAGAAAGGCCTTTTCTCCTCCGCGTCCGGCAGACGTCCGCCCCAGGAGGTCTGTCCTGTAAACTCCTGCACCCCCCTCGCTCCCGGAATGCAGCCCCCTCGGGGGTGTTAACAGGAAGTGTGCACAAACCCCACGACAGACCGCGTCGTCGTTCCGTCATCTCACGGTTTGTTCACTGCCTCTGAGTGGGCGGGAGGGTTCACGGAGCGACGCGTTTTGAAGTTCCGGGTGACTCTTCCCAACACACGTGCCACGATGGCTGACATCTGCCGGGGACTGTGCGATGTTCACCCCGGAGGGGGCGACGGGGGGCCGTGAGCGGGAGGAGACGCCCCAGCTGTGCGCCCAGCGTCGCGTGCAGCTGAGGGGACGCTGGCTGCGGGAGCGTGACGTCTGGTTGGGAAAGGGGACAGCCCCCCAAGACGCCCTTCTCGGGAGCTGGCGGGGCAGGATGGGGGCTTGGGAAGGATCCCAGTGCTTCCAGAAGCCGCCGGAACAGAATGGTGATCCCTGTTGCCCGGGAAGGAGCGGCAACGGGCGATGTGGACAGAGCGCGCGTGTCGTGTGGAGGGCCACCTCGGCAGCGTCTCACAGCTTTGGAGTTGCTCCTGGGGACAGACAGCTCCGGCAGGTCCCAGCGCAGAAGTAACGGGACACAGAGACGTCAGGAGCCTAAGAATCCGAGGGGACCCACAGACCCGGACGTGCCCCCGGGGGGCGCCTTGGAGGACAGGCTCCCCCGCCGGATGGTGTCCTGGGAGCCAGGCGGCGTCCCTGCATGGTTTTGGAGACTCTGCCACCGCATTGGCCCATGTCGTGGCGGGGGATGGACACGAACCGTCTCTGAGCAGAAGCAGCAGGACCCCCGTGCCCCACCCTCCCCGGTCACCCGACTCGGGTGAAGAGGGACTTCTCTTCGTCTCCCCGGGTGAAGGAAGTCCCCAAAGAGAAACCCTTTGCTTAGGCGGAAGAGGTGACACAGAACACGGCAGAAGCACCGACAGGCATCCGAATGGACGCGTTCAGGACCCGCTTTGAGCCGTGGACAAAGCGTCCCGCGTCCCGTGCATGGGGCTCCTGCTGAGAGGCGGGAGGGGCGTCAGGGTCTCGTGATGGGGACTCAGACTCGTGTGCGCCCGGCGGAGCTCCAGGCTGGTGCTCGCAGCTGTCCTCTGGTCTTTCGGGGACTCTGATCTAGAATTCGCTAAACGTGAGTCCGGGCGGGGCAGGGGTCCGGGGCTGGGGGACCAGAGTCAGCGTGCTGCTCCCGGGAGTCCGCAGCGGGCTCCTGGTTTGTTGAAGGTGGTCGTGCGGGGGCCGTCTGCACCTTTCCTCCGACATGAGCCCTGGGCCCCGCCCTTCTCTCCGCGGTCACCCCCGCGGCTGGGCAGCAGCCTGATTCCAGAAATACAGCGTAAGGCGGGGAGCGTCCGACGTGCAGACAGGGGAGAGAGTTGAGGGTTCTTGGGTAGGAAGGTCCTTCAGGGTGTTTGAGAAATGCACAGTCGGTGGCCCGGTAGTGGACCCCTTTTTCCCCGGAGGGATGATGCGTGTCGGCTGCACTTCAGAAGTCGTCACCCCCGCCGAAACCGAGGCTGGGGACTGCGCAACCTGGGGGACAGACGGTAGCTGGCCAGGGCGGCTCCACTGCTGACTGCTGGTGTGCCACCACGCAGGGCGCGTCCCCGGAAACGTGACGGCTCAGCACGCACTGCTCTACGGCGCCCTTGGGCTGCTGCCCGCGGTGGGGACACCAGCCCCGCGCCGCGTCACAAGTCAGGCTCGAAGCCCCCCGCGCTGTGCGGGACCCCGCCGGGGCCACCCGTCAGCCAGCGAGCCCGTCGCGTGGTCCCTCCGGCGCCCGTCGTCAGGTGGGGCTGTCGGGCAGTCCGGGGACCTGCGGGAAGGACCCCAGCGTGACACGCGTGTAAGTCCTCCTGCATGTGCGGGCTGGGTCTCACCCCCGTGAGTCATGCCGGCAATTTCTAACCGAATTAGCAGGCGCAGGAGGCCGGGCCTGTGCGAACAGTTGGGCTTTCGCTGTGTCAGATTGTCACATCCTCTCATGTGGCGCCACGGTGGAGCTTTCCCAATGACTGTCACGTCCCACGGCGATGGGCCCGTGGCCGAGTTAGAGGACAGGTGTGGGGACGAGGACGGGGGCCGTGGGGTCCTCAAACGTTGTACTGACGTGAGGACCGGCCGCGGGCAGGACGCCGGTGTCGGCTCTGTGACGACCGGCCGCGGGCTGGCTCTCCCTGAGCTGGGGACCCTCTGTGCTGTCTCAGCTGAGCTCCCCTGGTGGTCCTGGCCTCGTCACGCCCACAGCGCCTGCCCGCGTCCCTGCGCGCACCCGTGTCCCCCCTGGGGCCCGCGATGTGTCGCTGAGGGCCTGGCCGTGCCGCTCGCAGGCTGTTTCCATGGAGTCTGGCCCCGCGCCGCACACAGGCCGCGCCCGCAATCGCCCGTCAAACAAATGACAAAACCTCTCTCGGGGGCACTTGGTGTGGCCGGTCCATCTAACCCTGGCTGTTCCAGAACCTCTGGCTCGGGGTCTGCTTGGTGGGTTTCGGAGCCTCTT
Organism: Lyroderma lyra; assembly: GCA_004026885.1. NCBI lineage: Eukaryota > Metazoa > Chordata > Mammalia > Chiroptera > Megadermatidae > Lyroderma > Lyroderma lyra. The sequence goes on along the minus strand of PVJL010015217.1, from coordinate 10,071 downwards.
GTCACTGGTTTATTTGTCTTTGTGTCGGTTTATAGGAAACGTAAGTGGCCGAGGGGGTGTCGTGCAGGGAGTCCCGTGTGGGAGTGCAGTGGGGCCCCAGCTTTATTTTCGGGCCCCTTTTTGGGTCATCCTTTGTTTCCTTTCCTTGTTTTAATTTTATTTTATCTTTTCATCACGTATGAACTTTGCAAGTTGCCTTAAATCTGTTTTCTGAACACTGAAGGCAGGGTGTCTTTTGATGTGATTCGGTGTCATTTAAAGTGACTAAATTCGGCTGAATAACACCGGGTGGTGGGCACTACGAGGCCCTCAGAACGTGGCCGCGTGCTGCCGGACGTACCAGAGACGTTTATGTGAGCACAGGGCCCTGCAGCCGCGCACGGACTGGAGATCACCGCCCCCCCCAGCACCGTCTTTCCTCCCCAGACCCCAGAGCTGACCCCCGGTGTCCCCCCCGGGCTGGCCTCGCCACAGGCGGCAGGAGCAGCTCCCTGATGTGCTTCCAAGTGGCCTTTTCTGTAATTCCTCAGGAAGTATGACGGCACCCTGCGTTGCAATTTTATTCTTTCCCATGGACGTTGCGTGTGTCCTCCCGTCTATGTTGGTTAGAAATATTCCAGTAATGTTACTTACGTCTGAGAACAAAGCCCTAGATGTGCCGAAGAGTCACACGGGAAGGCCGCTGGCCCCGTAGGCCGTTTTGCCCTCTACTCTGCAGTGTCCTTGTCTTCTGCTGAGGAAGGTTCCAGCTGAGCGCGGCGACTTAAACCCGTGATGTCCGATTTCGTATTAAGCGTTTTGTGATTTCCAAACGTCTCCTACGCAAGAGAAACAAGCTAGTTGGGAGGACAGCCGAAGCCCCAGAACACATCTCCCGGTGTCAGTTTAGATTCTAAGTTCATTAATCTCTCTGGCTTTGTAGATAAAGGAAGTTCTCAGAAAGCAGAGAATAATGCGATGAGAAATTGCCGGAAGTGTCCTGCGGTCCAGAGAAGCAGATAAAACGCGAGCGGGGCCGGCTGGCGAGGGAGCGAGCGTCCACCCGTGCTGCCTCGGGAGGCAGCTGTCACTTAGCGTCTGAGAGAGAAGTTAGGGTCCTGTCGGACTGCGTGACTCGCTGAGGACAGACGCGGGGGGACCCAGGTTCCCGGCTCCCCACACCCTGGACTCGTGTCCCCGCTGGACTCGTGTGACTTGAAGCTGGGTCGTGACTGTAGTTCCTGCCGGTCTCCCAAATAAGTGTAAAGACTAAGACAGACCCCGCTGGGACGCTGTTGGGACGTAGATTGGACAACGATGCCAGACGTCAGGGGAGACCGTCCTCGTGTGCTCTGACCTCACTCCCGGTGAGGGTCTAGCTCAGCAGATGCGCCCCCACCCCAAGGCCAGCAAGCTCCCATCACGGGGGTCTCAGGAGGTTCAGATGCTAATTCTGTGCTCGGCCGACTTTTCCTTAAAGGGCCAGTCGCTTGTGCTGCGACGTCTGTTGTGATGGTCTGCGTGACTGCAGGGACGTGAGAACGGCCACCAACAAGGCTGTGACAAAACCGCATGCAGGGACACTCACCTCTCAACTGGGCATCGTTTATTCACGTGTCCCAGAATCACACTGTATTTTCATTCATTTGCGCCCTTTAAACCCATAAGAAAACATCCTCAGCTCATGAGCTGTGAGGAGCAGGCGGCAGGCCAGCTGTCACCGACCCTGGGACCCTGTCAGGGGGCAGGAGGGCTGACTGGAGACCTCTCAGGTCTCCCTAACACGGAAGAGGCCCAGCTGTCCTCGGACAGCACCCCCGCCTCCCAGCACCTGGGAGTGAGTCACGTGGATGTGACCATAACACGGTGGGTGACATGACCCTCGGGCGGTCCCTAAGCAACGCGAAGTGCGTCTGTCAGTAGTGCCGAGGGGACAGGCCATGGTCGTCATCGTCTCCGTGGAAAACTGGTCATCGTCTTCGGCGTCGGTCACACGGCCAAGCCCAGACCCTCCAGGGTCAGCCGCCCCGGGGGGCCAAGTCTCCGGAAGGCAGAGGCCGGTTCTGTAGAACATTTGTCACCTGTGACCTGCCAGGGCATTCAAAATCCTCAGAAGCTCCTAGAAGCCTTACACACCCACCCAACGTTCATTTCCTCTCACCTCCAGACCGGGGTGGCTGGGCATCGTCCAGTCCGCGTCGTCAGGGTAGGTCCCTTCGGCGAGCGGAAGTCTGATCGGTCCTCCCGCCTCCGGGTCCCCCGCCCGCTGGCCGCGTGCTCTCTGAGCCACCGCCACTGCGAGTCAGCCGCACGGGGTGGCTTTTGTTCACTTGCTTTTGTGTCGCGATAGACGAAGCGCATTTTGACGCTGTTGCGCTCGTCACTGTGATTTTGGGTGTTCCCGTGAGCACCTCCGTCCTGAGGACAGAGCTGCAGTGCAGCCCGACGCTGGGCAAGTCATCGTCCCCCGCGTGGACGCCTGCGGCCGTTTCCACGAAATAAGGACACATACGCCAAGGGGAGCACGGAGCTGGAGCACACACGCCGTGGACAAGTTCAGGTCAGTGCCCTGCGTGGTGCAGGAGGACAGGAGGACAGCAGGCAGCGGGGCAGCGCCAGCCCGGGGCGCCTCTGTTCACATGCAAGGCGGACGGGACGGGACACACACCCGACACGTGCCAGACGGAGCAAACGAACGGACGCGTGTGAAAGCCGACGGGCAGATGGGAGGAGGAGACGGGGGAGGCCTGCACTGAGACGGTGAAAGAAGACAAACCGAAAACGGGAAAATGAATCGAACGGGGATCGTCCACAAGAGCTGTGGGCCTGGTTTTCAGTGCACTCGCCGGACCGTCCTCGCTTGACAGCCAGTGTGTGTGTGTGTGTGTGTGTGTGTGTGTGAACTGTGTGTGTGTGTGTGAGCTGTGTGTGTGTGAACTGTGTGTGTGTGTGAGCTGTGTGTGTGTGTGTGTGTGAGCTCTGTGTGTGTGTGTGAGCTGTGTGTGTGAGCTCTGTGTGTGTGTGTGTGTGTGAGCTCTGTGTGTGTGTGAACCGTGTGTGTGTGTGTAAACTGTGTGTGAGCTGTGTGTGTGAGCTCTGTGTGTGTGTGTGAATGTGTGTGTGTGTGTGAATGTGTGTGTGTGAGCTGTGTGTGTGTGTGTGAGCTGTGTGTGAACTGGGTGTGTGTGAACTGTGTGTGTGAACTATGCATGTGTGTGCATTTGTGTGCATGCATGTATGTGCATGCATGTTAACTGTACATATGTGTGAACTGTGTGCATGTGTATGAACTGTGTGTGTGTGAACTGTGTGCATGTGTGTGTCAACTGTGCATGTGTGTGTGAACTGTGTGTGCATGTGTGTGTGAACTGTGTGTGTGCATGTGTGTGTGAACTGTGTGCGCGTGTGCATTCGTGTGCATGTGTGCACGACTTCCCAGGCCCAGTGCCCTGGTTTCAGCAGCAGCCCTAATTAAGCATCATTAATGTTGTATGTGAAAAGCACTTGCTGGGATGCTTTTACACTTTTCTTGCATGTTAAAAACTAAAGGAACCTGTGAAATAGTTATTGAACTTAACCGAGAGGCAAACACTAAGACATGGGGGAAAACTAAGCAAAGTGGAGGGCATCGTGCCGTCCAGAAAGCCCCCTTCCTCATCAGAGAGTCCCCCGTTGGGTCCAAAACAAACACCTGGAACTCGCAGGACAGGACAGAACACGCCCCGTGTGAGTGACACACACAGGGGATGACGGTGGCATCCTGGCCGCGGGAGGCTCACTGGTGGAGGGGGTGCCACGAAAGCTGTGGCGAGGCTGACATAGGACGCCGCAGGTGACAGCGGCTGCTGCGTAGAAGGCGGCGGCTTGTTTCCGGGGCCTCGGTCACCGGGTGCATTTGCATCTGGCTGCGCTGAATTGCATCCCTGGACCACAGGGGCCATTGGAACTTGGTCCAGGAGGAGAGCAGACACTTCCTGTGACCTCCTTTCCTCTCCTGGGACATCAGATGACCCGCTGTCTTCGGAAAGTGTCCAGTGAATGGTGTCGGGTCCTTGTGTGCCCGCCAGGGCCGTTGCTTGTACTTATCTGGTGCCTCAGTTTCTCCTCCGTGGAGCACTTGGAGACTGACGCTACACAGCAGCTCGATAGTGGGTTTGAGGAAGTGCATTCAGGGCCTCTGTGGACCCCTGGACGGTACTTGTGACAAGACAGGCGGAACTTGCAGACTCTGTCCCTGGTTATTTAACGAGGCGTCGGGGTGGTGTGGTGGGCACCTTTGAGGGCACATCCCAATGAGAACTGCACCTTATGATGCAGTGACTGGGACCCGGACCTGGACCCAGTCCCCACGTGACACCACGCGTTTGAATGTGTGTCAGCTGTAATGAGGCGGAAACTCAGAATTTAATAAAGGCTTCACGAGAGCAAATGAGGAAGGTAAACGAATTTCTTTCAGATCAGTAGAGCTGTGATGTATGCAACGATCTAGTGGCCTAAAAATAATTATGATTTCCTCAAGGGCCAGTAGCACTTGGTGTTTTTGTTGGTTTGCTTGTTTGTTTTTAAGGTGTTATTAGCACCGCTGTGTCGTGTCTTATGATGCAAGCTCACATTCAAGGCGTGCTTTCTTGAGCCATTTAGTTTTCTGTCTCATACTTGTTTTCCAACGTTTTTGATAATAATTTTTCTCTTACTGGTTTCATCTACTCACTGAAGCATAAACATTGTATGAAGTTGTACTTGGCTCTAAAAGGTGGTTCTAGTCTTAGCATGTCATAAAGTCACTTAGATCTTTACGTGAGGATTTCATTTTCTAAAATTAGATCCTAGACCTGAAAAGATTCTGTATTGAAGAACATTGTGAATAAATAATTTACAGGCTATTGCTGTATGCCTCCCACAGGTAGAGGTGGTTCAGCTATTTTCCTGCGAAGAAGAACTGCTGCTTTTTTATGTATCAGATAATATAGTCACATGATTCTGAGGAAACATTATTTCAACCGTAATTGTAACAGCAGAACATTTCAAATAATATATATGAATGAAGACAGCACACACGTAGTTCGGAGCAATTAGTAATGTGCCTCGTAACTATTTGCAGATACCGTATTGAGGGAACCCTTTATTGTCATCGTCGTAAATGCGCGCACATGCACGCACACACGTGTGGCCACTCGTGCACTCCGGTACCTCGCTGCTCATCACGCCTTGGCCATGGCCGTTGCAGGCACAGACACGTGGATCCACTCTCCTGTCCATTAAACCTAGACTGCTTGGTGCTTGATTATCGTTATCATTAGGAAGTACGCAGTAATCGATCAGTATTGATTGTAGTATGAGGGAAAAGTTCAACAATCATTTTTCTACACAGATGAGGAAAAACACAAAAGTAGTTAAGTTTCACTTCACTTAAAATGTCGGGTTCGAAGTGGACCCCAGACCCCGTCCAGTTGGAGCTCCTCGCTGTACCCTAAACGTGAAAAAGGAGAAATAACAGTCAAAGCAGTTTCGGTTTGCTTTTGCTTTATTCCACATTCCTAAAGGAGATTTGCCCCCCTGCTCCCATAACTTAAAAAAATTACTACCAAAACCTTCCTTAACAGGTCAAGAGAATTAGCCCTGTGGAGGCAGCTCCTGCATATGGGGGCACGCTCTTCCTCTCGGCGTTGATTCCGGATCTTTCTCTTCACTCTTTGCAGGGACACCGCGGTCCTGTTGTCCAAAACGCCCGCCCTGCCCCGCCCCTGGGGCGGCCGGCGGCCTGCTCTGTGCGTCTGTGGGTCGGCTCCTATTTGTTTGGTTTGTTCGTTGGTTTGGTTTTGGTAGATTCCACAGGTAAGTGAGGTCATTCGGTGTTTGTCTGACTGACGTCACTTAGCACAACACCCTCTGAGCCAGGCACGTCCAACCTGTGGCCCGGGTCGGCATGGAACGTGGCCCAACACATTTTAAAAACATGAGATTTTTGTTTTTGCAACTTTTTTTTTTAGCTCATCGGCTCTCGTTAGCGTGAGTGTATGTTACGTGTGGCCCAAGACAGTTGTTTTCCCCAGTGTGACCCAGGGAAGCCACAAGGTTGGACACCGCTGCTCCGGGTCCTTCCATGTTGTCACCAATGGTGAGATTTTGTTCACTTTTACGGCCAAATAACATTCCATTGTATATACAGGGCGCCAAGGCCACGCACACACGCTTAGGAGCTGTTGTCTGGGTGCGACTTTTCCAAGCTGAATTGAATCACGGCAGCAACGTGTAGTAGGACGTTCGCTCAGAAGACGGCGTTCATCAAATGAGTGCTGGTGTCACCGTGCGACAGGCAGGACGGTCACAGGAAATGGCGGGAGCGCGGTTGTCATGAGAGAAGCACAAGACCATGGTGAAGTGGGATTTGAAATTCGAGAACGTTGTGTGAGGTTCCCCCACATTCTCCTGACTTAGCACCCCTTGAGTCCTACCTGTGGGGACCTTAAAGGACGTGGTGTCCCCTAGAAAACACTTGGGAAGAAACTGAAACAACATGCGCAGCGATACAAGTGGTCACTTTGGTCAGTGTTGCTCGAGCAGCAGTTTGCCGTCATCAGAAGTGTCTGGACACCGATGGTGACCACTGTGAGCACCTCTTGTCACTGCAGAGGTCACACGTGGCCTGTGTTCATCTTCCGGTATTGGTGTATACTGAGCGTTACGTTTTCATACAGTTTTCTCCTTAAAATGTGCATCCGGCTTTCGCGCCCTGTGTACATAACCGCACCTTGTTTATCGAGTCGTCTGTTGACGAACATCTAGGCTGCTTCCATACCTTGGTTATTACTAGCAAGGCTTCCATAAACATGGGGGGGTGTATCTTTTCAAATTAATGGTTTTGTTGTCTTGGGATAAATACTCAGAGGTGGGATTGCTGGATCACATGGCAGCTCCACTGTTAATGTTTGGTGGCACCGCCGAGCTGGTTTATGCTTTGATCACAGAGGATATTACTTCCTAACCTTAATGATCTATTCTTTTATTCAATCATTTCCCCCTACATGTTGAGTTCAAGACCTCGAGCACTAAGCAATTTCCTCCTGTGATAAGTGAATATTCATCTCCGAATTGAATGTGACTTTCACCTAGTGATATGACTGATTGGCTAATATATTTGAGCCCGAAATATGCCCATGTGACATACAACTTTGTTCTAAAAAATACTGAAGAAACAGTTATGCAATTCCAGCACCATGGAAACTTGCCTTCATTGCAGATTTGAATCACTAAATATAGATGATCAACGCCTTCCAATTCAGCATGCACAGAGAGGCCCGTTACCTAGGCAACCGGGTATTGAAAATGAGATATCTGCATTCTCGCACATTTCTTTCCCTAAAATTTACCTTTTACGTAGCTTTAGAGTATGGATTTTAAAGTTGAATATATAATTTTTCTGAAAGATAGGATGATTATGAGAATCTTGAAAGCCATCAGCTTGAAATAAACCCTCCAAGGACAGACCAGCTCTGCCAGACGAAAAATCTCTGCTCGCGAGTTTCCTTGTGAGCCGTAGAGAGTGTTTGTTAGTAGTTCATCCTGAACTTCGTCATCTAATTAGAAACCCAGTCACCGAGACCCCGGCCGTGCGCAGGGTGAAAGCTGCCGGTATGCTAACAGCCCCACCTTTAGGACTGACACAGGGACGTACACCTGCTTGGGTGCAGGTGGCATTTACCTCTGAGGTTTTGTTCGAACTCCCCTTTCAGGGCTCTCGGGGGTTCCGTGTCCTTCACCCCACCGTTCTGATTCAAGCGTCCTACGACCCCGTGGCCCCAGAGAGTTCGTTATGATCTCTCTCTCGCTCTTCTCAAAACCCGAGGCTGTGTCACTCGTCCTGGAGGCTGACTGGCTGAGGCACCCGCCCCCGGACTCTGCAGCAGCTGGGGTCAGGGGCCTGGGCCACCACGCTTAGGAAAAGCTGTCGGAAAGAAGACTGTGGACTTGAGTTTGCCTTTGACCTTCAGCCACACCGTAAACGCCTCAGTTAAGCTCTCCATTCCTCCAGGGAACGAGTTGTGAGTTTCTCTAGGGATTATGAATTGTTCACGTTCCAGTCCCCAGTGTCATGGGTGAACATTATTCAATGTACGTTGAATGGATCAATGGCAAAATTGTCCCAGAGCAAGCAATTCTGGGGCAAAACGCGCCACGGGGAGGGCTGCTTGTTATCCTTCAATGGCAGCTCCTGCCCTGTCGTTGAGCCCAGTGAACTCTGGTGACAACTTAGATTAAAGAGTTCACGGGACATGTACAAAGAGGGACGTTATAAACAACAACATTACCATCTCGTAGCAAAGTGAGGATTTATTTTCAGACCTGACCGTCACAAAGAAGGCATGACGGTGTCGATCCGAAGCTAGAAAGTTCTTACGAAGACAGCGTCTCAGTGTTTCCAAATGAAACGCCTCCGCAGAAACTGTGGCCACAACCGAGGACGCAGAGGACTTTCTGTGTGCGTGGCTCACGCGGGCGGGGCCGACACATCCCGCACGAGTATGTGGTTATGCCCCCCACTCGCTCGTGCCCCCACCCCGAAGCTCACGTGCATTCGCTTTGGACGAATTGCACGTGCTCCCGACCAGAAAACTTTGTGGTCTTAGCTGTCCCCAAAGTGTTCCTGTGTCCCATCCCTCGTTCTCGCACCTCGTACCGTCTTGTCCCATTTCGTTCTCTCGGTGTCTCAGACCCGGAAACCGTGTTGTCATCTCTGCGTGACCCGCTTAGGAGTCTGGCAGTCAGGGAACGCTGGCCGAGCTCCCTGCGAAACGAGCAGCCAAAGTTGTTTCTGAGGTGACCCCTGCTCTCCAGACGCGCGGGCCTGAGAGGAAGGCTCAGGACCGTGACCGTGACCGTGGGCGGCGGCGGCCCCTCCCCCCGCGGCCCGGCCCTGCAGCTGCCTGAACACCAGGCCCTCATTTGCATGAGAGCCCGCGCGCGCGCAGATCAGCACGGGCAGGACAGGACGGAAGACAGACTCGTTATCTGCCCAGCTGACGGGGCTGCCAGCGAGCTGGTGAATTTGAATGACACGTAAGAACTGAGGGGTCGGAAGCACTTAGCACGTCTCTACGCTTGTCTGCAGGCGGGGTCACACGCAGTCACTTCCTGCAGGGTAGGGCCTGTGGTCGCCCGGCAGACCGCACTGGGCGGAGGCAAAGCCCGGCTCGGACATTCGTCCCCAGGGCCGAGCGCGCGTGTAGTCAGGATGCCCACCGGCCCGGGCGATGAGCCGGAACCCCAGGCAACATTGCTGGTGGGTGGGGGCTGCGGCACGCCTTTGCTTTCTCGCGCCGTGTCAGCATTGGTGAGCATGGACTGTGAGAGCAGGCCTGCGGTCACATAGGTGTACTCTTACTCTGACTTCATTCCTCACACCTCAGCTTCCAACGCAGAAAACCTCAATACTGAAAACGGTGCCGGAGCCACTCCAGCACACAAAGAACGTAAATCCGATTTAACTCGCTTTCGGCAGATTTGATATTCGATTATGGATTAGCAGAAAAGAAATCGAAGTTAAGGACTATATCCGGACCTAGGAGTCAGGAGGTGGCAGTTCTGTTTCTTGCGCTTACGTTAGCGCATTCTGTGACGCCAAATTCGTGAACCAGAGGCGGTCTCCACCCAAAAGTTAGTTGTGAGGATAGAATAAACTAGAAGAAATGAAAGGACTTTGGAGATATGAAAGCACCATTTGCATGGCCCTGGGACAGGCCTCGACAGGGTGCACAGAGGTATTTGCATAATCTGTGAAGTAAGATGTGGGAGACTCTCAGCTAACCAGCACCCATGGGGGTGGCAGACGTAAGTAGACCCTCCATTGCCCGGCACACCAGCAACCAGTAAAATCTCAGGGTTTTTGAGTTCTGGGTAACGAAGTGTCCACTGTATTTTTGTGTTCTTCCCCAAGAGAGTCGCTGCATATACCAGATCCAAGATACACGTGCCCAACTGCTGCTTTCAAATACTGCATTTATCCAACTGTGAGACGTTGTAACCATTCCAACTGCAGACTGGGAACAGGCAAGCATCGATTTTGTGTGTGTGTGTGTGTGTGTGTGTGTGTGT
>PVJL010015216.1:0-25134 GCA_004026885.1 Lyroderma lyra | reverse complement strand
TGGGAACGGCACTGACTGGGGATTCAAATCCATTCCCACCATTCAAGGGCTGCGTGATCCTGCATGTATTTCTCAGCCTGTTAGTAGTTCATTTTTCTCATCTGTGAAAATCAGATAATAATAGTGCTCAAGTCTTAGGGCTCAGAGGATCTAAAGTATTGAATCAGACTCGGGAGAGTTGAGGTGGAAAAGCATGGAGGAAGCAGCTGTTCAGGCAGGGAATAAAAGAGGAATGAAAAGACTAAAATTTCAGCTTTGATTCAGAAAGAATCATTTGGGCTATTAATGTAGTTACCCGGGCTTCAGCTCCAGGAGTTTTGATTCAGGAATTCTGGGAAACAACAAGTTGCTGCTTGGTTTAATTTTTTTTCCTTTTTGTAGTTTTACAGAAAAGTTGCAAAGACAATTCAACATTTTTGGGTACCATTTCCATACCCATGTTTTCTTCATGTAAACATGTTATCATAGCACATTTATCAAAACTAGCAAGTCAGTATTTGTACATCACTGTTAACTGCAGACTTTGTTTGGATTTCACCAGATTTTCTGCTGTTGTTCTTTTTCTGTCCCAGAATCCAACTCTGGATTCTATATTACATGTAGAGAAGCTACATTTTTCTTGGGAACTTTCAGTTGATGAGAGGCAGGTGGTCTGAAGACATCTTGAGAATCACCAAGACAAGATAAAGGATGGAGCAATGTTGTATTGCCCATCCCCAAATTAGGGAGATGTGTGCAGTACTGTTTCAGAAGGGAATAAGTTGGGAGAGGGCTTAGATATAGGTGGTTGATTTTGGAGTTGGGAGGGAATTGTCTCCAGTAGATGAGAGGGGTTACCTTAAAGCAGTCAGACATGGATTCTTGATGGTAAACGTAATGAGATTTGGAGTTTGCAATGCCGGATGCTGCCTAAACTGAGGAGATACATCTAAGGATATGGGCATGTCAGGAGGATCAGCAAGTGCGGTGAGCTGGGAACTGCTGTTGGGGAACACTAGAGGGCTTAGGAGGGCTAAGATAGGGGATTAGGGGCAGTTAACCTGGGAGCCATATTAAACCTCTTTCCTGGAACCTGGTGATAATGATTTGAAAGTGGGTCATAATAGTTACCAACATCAAGCATTGCCCCACCTCACACCAGCAGAAGGTCAAAGGGTGAAGGCTCTGATGATCTTTTTGAGGGAGAGACCTAAACGGCAGTGGGGAAAAGAAGGAAGGACATGGCAGGTGCCCAAGGCTGTCCTTGGACTGTCATCTTGTAAACAAGCTTAAACAAGTTTCCGAGTAAGTTCTCATTAGGTAGAACAAATAAAGATCCACAGTCTGGAGGCCTGGCCAGGGAGTTGCCAAAGTCCATCCATCTAGTCCACAAAAGCCAGCAAGAGGGAAAAAATGTTCTGTAGGTATGTGCTTTTGTTGACATGTTTTTGTGTTAAGTCTTCATAACCTACAGCTGGGAGGAACCCAAACAAACCAGATCGAGAGCCATTCTATATGTCCATTTAGACATTGGCTCAGGTGTCTAGATAGAATAACCATACTGAAAGTTGACAGAAAAAGATTTTGTTTGCATTTATTTTGTGTGATTTACTTAAATGACTAAAAACTACTTCATTACTGGTTTCTGAGCCAGGCCTAGTCCTCAAAGAAATAGACTGGAGGTTGTTTAGGCTCTGTGCAGCAGAGTTTGGACACAGAGAAGCTGCACACCTTGCAGCCAGGAGTCTCTTGTGGGCCTCCTGATGCTGCTTGTCTCTGGCATCAGAGGTCTTGTCGTGGCTCATGGCTGGCTTGGATTTGCCTGCCTGCTTTGGGGCCAGAATGGGTAGTTTCTTCTCTTCCATCTTCTTCTCAGGGACCTCCAACAGCTGCCAGCTCTTGGCCTTGAGGTGGTGGAGTTCAGCAAATTTGATGCTGATATCTTTGATGGACAGCTGTAGCAGGTCCCAGAACCCTGCCAGGTCCTGGGCTGTTGGATATGGGTTGGCATCAGGGTTCAAGTTTTGCTCACACAGGCCCTGGAACTGCTAGAATTTCTGGGACATCAGTAGCTGGGCACTGCCCACAGCACTGAGAGTGTTTCCCACAATGTCTTCAGAGAGGTTATTCTCTTTGGTCCCCTTGTCCATCTGGCAGCACCAGACTTCAGCCACTCTGTTTCTACCTGCAGTAGTTTCATAAACCAGGAGCCATCTTGGCGGCAGGCCTCTTGCTGTGCTGCCTCTGCTGGGGAGCTAGAGGTGGTCTGGAGCCAGGAGTCAGATGGGGGCATTGAGGATGCCTCTAGGTTGCTGTTTTCTCTAGAAGAGAGGTTGCACTTGACCTGTGCAAGCATGGGGGACTGCTGAGGGCTGCCATCAATGCTGATGGAGTTTGAGTGTTAGGTAGTCCTGGAGGCTCCTTTCAGATGACTTTCAGCACAAGTCAATGGCATCTGGGGTATCGGAGCTAGTGTCTTGTTGGGAGGATGTGCTGTGAGAGGGGACACTGCTTCACCAGTCATCCTCTACCTGAACCCAGATGGACTGGAATTTGGTAGGGGGACTGGGCTCCTCTTTTGGCACAGGATGAATGCAGTGAACTTTCATTTCTATAGGTGAGAGTTCCCTATTGGTGATGGCCTCAGAATGGGATTGAAAGCTGGTCAGGTTCCCTTGTTCACTGTTCAGAACTGCATGTTTTGGGGATGGTTCTGTGTTCTCAGAGGCTGGGATGACTGTACCCTGTGTCTCTCTGGGTGTTTGTGTGCTGCTGTCTAGGCTGTCTGACAAGTTACTCAGGCCCAATTGACTTGTCACCTCACTCTGTTGGCCCTGGCTGTCCAGGTAGAGTTCCTGAGAAGACACAGTACTGCTCTGGACCATGATTGAGATGAAGAGCTCTGATGTGGTCCATAGAGGGACCCGTGGAAGGATCTTCTCATATATCATTAGAGATGAATTTCTTAGGCTACTGGTGCTGGGAAATTGGGAGAGGGACTGAAGAGAGAGACACTGTTCTCCTGAGAGCAGCCCAATTGGATGGCACACAGGTACCTGTTTGACTGCAGTTTTCTAACCCAATCACTGGAAAGGACAATGAAATGGCTAAAATTACACACATATGACTAAGATGCTTTAACATAAGTGTGTGTGTCACTCAGCCCTTAGCAACCTAGTTGCACTCAACCTTTTATTGTGGATTTAAAAGAGGAATTTGTGATGGTTCTGTCACTTACAAATACCATTGGGCACGAATTAGACTTTTTAGTTAACGGCTTTTGCCTTTCCTGAAGAGTCAGGGAAATTTTAAAAAAACGTCACCGTGTATAAACCTATAAAACTGTATTTTGCTCTTGGTTAAAATGTCAAATGATTACACATTAAGATTTTTCTTACATTTTATAACGTACTTGAGTGTGATATCTTGCACAGCTATGGTAAACCTATTAGATGCTCTAAATTCCACAGAATAGATTTAGCGAATGGGTTATAAAATGATGCCCTTTGTATAGTACCTATAATCAAATGTGGCATATACCTAATATAAATGCACTTTATAATAATGTAATATGCTTAAAAATATTTCAGTGTTTTCTTGTAAGCAATGAAAGCAGCTTTGAAATTTTCTTTTTTATGATTTAGTACAATAAAACATAGTGCTTTACATAATGTTGAACCAAGTGCATTTTACTGCAGTAAATGAAAGCCAATTCTGTTAATGAAAGTGAATGAGAAATATTTATTTGGGGGACAATGTGGCAAAACAAGTATATTTGAGTCAGAGGTGTGTGAGCTGTGGCTGCTCTGTGACCCAAAACTTGGGGGCAAAAGATTTATCTGCACTTCAGTTTCCTTATCTGGAGGATGAAAGAATCTTATTTGAAGATTTTCTCATGTCCAAAAACCAGATAAACCAACTTTGACAATTTAACTGTGACTTCATATGTAAATAAAACTGAAGTGAGAACCTCAGAGAATACTTTTCATTCATTTCTAAATTATATTAATTCTATTATCTGTTGTCTGACACTTATCGGGTCACATTCCTGCCTCACTCATGCTGCTCTCTATGCCTACACTGCCTTTTTCTTCCTCCTCGTTTTAGGGATCTTAACCTCCATCTCCCTGCAGGATACATTTGCCAGCAGCTACACTTCAGAGATCCTGCCTTTCCACACCCTCACACATCTAAGTAAACACTCCTTACATGGTATTAACTGCTTCCAAGATGTCCCATCATTAGAAAGGGAGCTGCTCCAGGGAAAGAGGACTCTTACTCCTCTCTCCTACCTTCACCTACTGACCACAGAGTCTAGGATAAATTAAAAAGTTCAACAAATTTTGACAAATTATTTAAAATTTATTACAATTGGAAGATAAGTCTTATTCCAGATTGAAATTAGAATTTAATTACTGTGGTACCAGAGAAGTGACAATGAATGCTTTGAGATCAACTGGAGAATGAGCTATTTTTAAAACACTTAAGAAGTATGCACTGATTTGTGAAGAGCCCAACAATACAGCAATAATCAAACACTGAAAGAGCCGCAAGTGGGGTAAGACAATTCTTTTCCTTAAAAGGAGGCCAATAAGTAAATCCCAGTCACTGTGAATAGTTATATGTAATGGTAGCATTCTTTAATATCACAGAATACCAACAATTTTACCATACTTGTTTTTGTTGTATTTTAAAACTAATTCAGATGAGCCCTCCTTCCTGATATTAATACAGAATAGTTTTCCTCATGCTGTCCTCCTCTCTCCTCAGTAGCCAATAATCAGAAATATTCATGTACTTATAGAAAATGTAATTTTGCTCATTTCAGATGTTCTACTCCAAACCCACTTATTCCTTACTTACAGAAAATTCCAGACATTATATTTTTGAAAACTGTCACTGTTAGGAGGAACATGATATCCTGCATGCTTAGAAATATTTTGATTATATCTAACACTGTGATATGTTCCTTAAAGTATTTAGTTGACATGAAATTTTTTTTTTGGAATCTCAAAAAATAAATACAGTGTGGATAATGAAAATTTAATTCAATACCTTTGTTCCAAATGCAAGGTTACCTTTTACAGTCACTACTATTAAGGTGTAACATGGCTTATAATACACCAAAATGAAGTCAATCTCAATAAAAAAATATATTTGTGGGACTAAGGGATTAGGAAGGAAATGCACCAAATTATAGACTACTTGGTAAAGCTTGGGGTGATATTTGCTCTCAGTTTTCTTCATTTATATATGTTTCCTTTGATAAAAACATATTGGTTTGTCTATGAAAATATTAGTATTTGAAACATTTAAATGGTTTAACTAGGCATGATCTTACAGTCCTATGAGAGCTTATATAGTAAATCAGCAACTTACAGTCTGCTGGCTGATCCACGAAAACACTAAACACTTTCTCATGAGCCAGGGCCTCCTATCAAATATTCAAACTTTTCAGTATCAAGTATTTAGTACTCACTAGAGGGGGCAGAATTAAGCCTTTGAGCAAATGAGGATATACTGAATGCCAGTAGGTTACTTTTTTCCTCACATTGCTTGAGAATTTAAGACAATTGTCCCTTACAATAAAGCCTCAACCACTGCTGGCTCACAGGCTCAATAAACTATACAGAAAACCATAAGGATACAAAATATAAAGGTTTTATATATATATATATATATATATATATATATATATATATATATATATATATATACATGCATGCACACACACACACACGTATTTTTACATACACACAGGCACGCCGGCACACACACACGTACATATATGCATACATATGTCAAACAGCTGAAAACACTACTAACAGTTTAATGTTCATTGGTATTATTTTAATTGGTAACTACAATAGACAGGGAATATATAGTATTTTTTCTTTTGATTCTTTTGCATTAATGACAGATGACAGACTTTCACAACCTCTACTAGAAAGAGACAAGGTTACTTAGTAAACATAACTTTCAATGCCAAGACTAAAGAAATAATCATAGAGAGAAGTCTAATAAATCGTAACCCAAGATTACCATCAAATGTCAAGTATCTGTTGAACTCCTTCCCCCAACTATTATGCCTATTGCCTCATTTTAACACATTAAAAAATAAAACCAGTTTTTTTTTTGTGTGTGTGTGTTTACTTTTTTACAAGATTAAGATATTAAGAATGACTGACTTTTCATTAATTTAAAATTTTCTAACTTTTTATGCATTAATGAAAGCTACACTATTGATGTCACATGTTATTGGAACAGCAGGCAACATGCATGGTTTGAATAAAATTCTTAATCAAGGACTTAGTAGAAAAATGTAGTAAGCAAATTACTGACATATCCAAAAAGATTGTCTTTATCAATATTATTATTATATTGAATAAAAACTTTAAACTTTGATTTTCACTTTAACTATAGTTAAAGTTCTGAGTTTGAGTTAAACCTAATGGACTGACCATGAATCTATTTCCTCTCTCCCCTTCCTTTCACAGATATCTCTTTAGAATTAAAGGCATAAAAAGGTTCTACAAGACACAGAAGATGATTTTTAAATTTGGGGAGCAGAAGTTTACATAAAGCAGTGGTAACTGACCTGACAGAACAAAGGAAGCACAACTTTGGTGTCGACAAAGTGTGGCTGGGACAGGAACAAGAGAGCCAGATTGTCTTAGAGAACCCAAGGCAGGCTCAGAATTCAGAGGCTTGACCCCCAATTTTTTGCAGTGAGACCCGTCAATTAACAAAAGTTCTGCTCATTCCTGGTGCTTCCAATTAGATCAAGAGACAGTAATGGACCCCCACACATCTGAGAGAAGTGCCCCCAAATGAGAGAGATCAAAACATCAAGAAGGAAATGAAAGAGAGTGATAACATTCAGGGCCAAATAAAAACTTAAAGGAAATCATTCTTAACCTCAGACAGGCAAATTATACTGGTGAGAGAGTCAAATCCAATTATGAAAGAATGCCAAAATGTAAGAGAACTCAATAAATTAATAATTAAAGAGTCAAAACAATATGTTGAATGCAAGGGCACACTAAGACAAGGAAATCTCCAGGAAGTAGATCAAAAAGACAAAATGGAAAAGAGGAGAAGGGAAATTTGAGATAATTGTGAAGGAATAGGGGTCTGAGAGTTTCAACATCTGAACCATAGGGATACTTCGAACAAAAAGGAACAGAAAAAATCTAAGAAACAAAAACATACACTGAAAGGAGAGAAAATCTGCAGACATAATGGCCCCAATAGAATGAAAAAGTCCATACCAAACTATAACACACAATTTTAGGATCGCAAAGATAGAGAAGGTACCTAAAGCTTCCAGAGAAGGAAGGAAGGAAGGGTGTGGGGTGACTGAATGGGTTATGTGCAATGTATCATACAATGTGAACAGATTTAAGAAAATACTATCAATGAGAAAACAGAAGAAGTGTCTTTAGAATGACAAAAACTTGTACCAACCTAGAATTCTATACTTGATCAAATAGGAGGCATTTCAGATGGCTAGAGCTCTGAAAACCTGCCCCTTTCCCAGGGCAATGTGCACCAGTAAAACAGGGAGTATTATAATACACAGGGAAACCTAGGACCTGGACATAGGGAACCAAACCAAAAAAAGAGTTCAGTGAGACCCCAGATCTCACTTCAAGGGGATCTTCCAGGAAAACCGTTACACTGTAGGTTTAGGGAAAACTACTCTATACTGGAGTATGTTAACAAAAGTTTGGGAAAAAAAATGGAGCAGATGTATTTAGTAGATGAAATACATATTTGACAGGCATGTGACTAATGTTACAACACTGGCAGGGGGAGAATAGCTGTGAGAAAGCAGACAAGTGAATTAAGTCTGGAAATTAATTTCACACACACAAATGAAGATTTGCCAGGTATTTGGTTAGTGCAGCTCAAATGTATTACCTCTGTCTGATAGTCAACTTTGTTGTATTACTAGATTGTTAAGTACGAAAATATTTTTGTGGAAGCAGCAAGACCAGTTGGCTAGAAAGAAGAGAGTGGATTGTCCTTCAGAAGTACAAAAGTGCTCAGGTTTCAGGAATATTTAAAAAAAAGAATTAAGTGTAGACAAGCATAAGGCCCAGCCGAAGAACTGTCTCAGCCCTGAACACTTTTTGCGTAGTCATTGTAATATAAACTCTGATTTTGATTTAATAAAAACCATGATTTGTGTAGAGGCAACAGGGGGAGGGAAATGAGTCCACAGTGGAGTGAGGAAGCTAAGCTTTCACTTTTTATTACAGGAAGTCAACACATAATGCTAAAAATAACTAATTAGTATACTTTTGTGTCTTTTGTTAAACATAAGATTAAAAAAACTAAGACAAATCTTTATACCACAATCAAGTTATTAAAACTTAACTTCAGTGTCAGAATTTAAAAATGGGCATTACTAAGCCCAAGACTTTCCTAAATACATACATATGTTATTTAGGAAGAAAATAAAAGATTCAGAGAATCTACAGAAACTTGTACATGCTAACAGTATTGAGTCCATTACATTTTTTAGGAATCATGGCAGACATAATTTTCATTTAAATTATTACTTACTTAATTAACTTTTCAACTGTTTACTTACATTATTTTTCTTCATATTTTCTCACACTAAGAATAGAAATAAATAACTGATCAATTTTTATACCAATGCCACAGAAAACTAAAAGTACTGGAGTTCCTAATTGTCTGATGGATTACCAACATAGAAAATGAGAGAGGGAGTTCCCTAGTGGTGTAGTCACTAAGGCTTCAGTGCTGTCAATGCTACAGCCTGGGTTTGGTTCCCAACCAGGAAAGTACCCACATAAAAAAATAAATAAATAAATAAAAATAAATAAAAAATGAGAGAAAATATAGTTTCACTTCTTTTTAAATAATTTTCAACAATATTTGTTATTCAAATGGCCTGGCAAGAGAATCCCATAAAGTAAAATGTAAAAAAACTTGTTCTTTTTATTTTTTTGACATGAGAAATATTCTTGAATGGCCACAAATGAAAAACTCTCCCTCTATGAAAGGAAAGTGCACCACCAATTAGGTCAGGTGAGATGCTTAGCTAATAAAGACTTTTACCTGTGGCACATCTGACTCACTACCCAGTGGTTGTTTCCAATTCTCCATTTACACCTGGCTTCCCTGAATTACTGAGTTCTCAGATCTGACAGAGCTGAGACCCCTGAGGTTCACCAGCTGCCCTGGAAGCATCCCGGACCCCTTACTGGGAATCAGCTAAAACAACTTACTAAAACAAAAGTGCATCTTTACTTAATTGAAACATGTTTCTTGAATTTATATTTTGAAATGAGTGTGCTAACCTAATTGAACATATTTACATGAACAGAAAATTGATTTGCTGTTACAAAGGCCACAAACAATAATGAAAGCTCCACTTTGGTTCCCACAGGGCCTCCTTTAATGTGGGATGCGCATTCTTAGAACTGAAGACAGAGGGACAGGAGATAGCTTTTCTTTTACTGTCTCCACTCTCTACAGATGAGCAGCCCATGGCTCTGGAAGAAACTGAGAAATACAGCACTCTTAACCCAAAACACTAGGTTGGAAACTCCCATTTTTATTGTGCTTTATTACTTCAAACATTATGGATCCCTCACACTTCTGGTATTCCTGCTGAATAAGCAACTGAAATTCTTGCTGATGTGTTCCTTTTTCAGCAAATAAATATGATTTTATATGACTTTGAGGAAAGTAAGCAGGTAGTCTTGAGGGTTAAAATACTCCAGTTCTGATTTTTATCTTAAAACAAGCAAAACACAAGAAATTGACACTAGTTTCACACTCTGAGCCTAAACTGGGAAACTCCATAGGTCATATTGGCTCTGAAGTCCCCTAGCACAGCATTCATTACCTTAGAATGTCACATAAATCTGAATGTGAAATAGGTCATTTGGTTGAGCACTACAGAACTTGGGGCCAAAACCACACATTCAACAGTGACAGAAAAACGACTTTTTTTTATTATTTGTTTAAATAAAATCTTTTTTTTTAATTGTTAGACTTATTGGGGTGACATCTGTTAGCAAGAATTACATAGGTTCCAGGCATACAATTCTACAGTGCATTGTCAACTTGATGTATAATAAGTTCACCACCTAATGTGACTTCTCATTCCATCACCCATGTGACTTCTCTTTCCATCACCCAAGCTAAATCCTATCATTCATTTTTTTCAAACATGTGCTTTCTAGAACAAGGGGAGAAGAACATAGTAGTTTAGAGACATAGTTCACACCTCTCTCAATCATGTGACGTATTAAGTTCATGAGGAAGTGGTAAAGGTGCAAACAGAGAGTCTACCTCAAAGGTGTCCCATATTTGGCTTTTCTGGGCTAAATTTGGAAAAGAAAAATTGTCATGGGTCACTTAAAAGATACACTAAAGGTAGGTTATGTGTGGGGAAAAAATAGAGGTCCATGCATAAATGTGTAAAGTTTTAAGAAAGTATACGAATACAGCTTGATAATGGGATTATGCACAATTTCACTTTAAATGATGCCCAGGCATAAGGGATGGGTGAATGATGTTCCAACCATGTCATGGTACACTAAGCAGTTATTGAAAGACCTGCTGTACAGCAACAAGCAGATGCATGGAAATACATCCTGGAGAACTCTATAGCTCTCAAGCACACTTTGAGGACCTTGATGTCATTACTTCTTTTCATAACAAAAAGTTATAAAGCAGCACATAAAGAGTGACCACGTTTTCTAGAAAGTAAAATTATTTTATATGCATACAAAAGATACAGGAAGAGTCAAAAGCAAAATATTAATAAAATTTCTGGATATTCTGAAAAAAATAATTACTTTTCTGTATTTTCTAAATGTTTTACATTAAATGCTTGTGAATATTGCCACCAGAAAAAAATAAAAGGCAGAAAGAGGTTGTAAAACAGCTACTGGAAAATTGAAAGATAGTAGGGCCAATTCTTTCTTACTGACACTTTAAGGGGAGGGGGAAGAGGTGTCACTTGAGAGAGCATCTTTAGAGAAATGACCAAAGCTCATAAGATCAGAACATAAAAGGTTGTTTGAAAAGTTGATTAATAAGAATAAAATTGGATAAACGGATGTTACTGTGTTTTTGTTACTGATACTACCATCAGTTATATTAGATATAGTGTTAGATAAAGGTAGTATAGTAGAAAAATTCTTTTAAATCTATCTGAAATCCATACTAGGTTCTTAGGATGCTCTCTTTGAATGAAATGGCTTGAAGAAATCATGTTCTATTTCAGAAGAACAAGGCAGAACATCGTTCATGTATGATTTTGTGTAAGTAACCAACACAATTCAGTTCTTTTTTTTTTTCAAAGTATGGGAGTGATTTTGGTTTTTTTGTTTAATACCAGGATTTAAGGAAGGAAGACTATGTCTGTCAATGTTATACAATTCAGTTCTTTATTATGGAAAAGCCAAATTGTTTTACAAGTAAGTAGGTCTTATTTTCCAGAAAAACTAATGTGAATTTGTCAAAATGAAGACATTAAAAGCAAATCTTTAGTGTGCTTGTAATTTATAGTTGCTGTTGTGACCATGTTTCCATGGAAACTTAGTTATAGGCAAAGGCTGAAATTGAGGTTTCCCATATCACTTTATTGAATGTCAAAATAACTAAAGAAAAATTGAAATGGAATTTTAACTATCATGTTAAACATAAAAATGTTACTCTTGAACTCAGAAACTTTTCAACTTTTCTCACTTAACACTCTTATCTACATTTAATCTTTGTTACCTCACCTGCCCTCCTAGCAGCTTCCCTTATGGGCCTTGTGTCCAGGACAATCTCAGATTCAATTTGAGGTCACCAGAACAAACCCTTCAAAAGAGATGAACTAGTTTACCTGGTAAATGAGTGCTATTTCTTGACTTCAAATTTTACTCTAACCAATCATAAGAAATGTATAGACATAGCATCGAGAGGTAAATGTTGCTTCTGAATTGTGCACAATAACTTTGGGAATGATCAAGACTGGAGTAAATTAAGAAAGACATAATTTATGGATAGATGATAAACTAAAAAATGCATTTTTAAGAGTTTTGTAAGCACCCCAGGAACTAATTGTGGCATATCTATCATGTCCACATCAGCTCTTCTGTTCAGTAGTGAGCTGCACTGCACAGTCATTTCAGATCTCTAAGCCTTGGTTTCTTCATGGGGAATACAGGGAGACTATACCCAAGAAATATTTGTAGGTAGGAGGGCCTTGAGATACATATATTGAAAATAATTATATAAAGGTCCAATTTTGGTTTCTCATCTAACATTACCATCTACTCACTGGTTGTACAATCACAAGCCTACTTTACAATAATAAGCCGAGCAGAAGTTTTCACAAACACTTGCTTTGTTTTTAAAAGTACAATTAATTAATTCAAGGGTCCTTCATAAAGAAGTAAGGAGAGGGAGATGGGATGGGTACCCTGAATTTGGGGCATTAAAGTTTTTATTGAGAAATTCCCTGGTGATCTAGTGGCTAGATTTCAGCACTCTCCCCACCATGGACTGGGTTCTCTTCATGGTCAGGGAACCAACAAAAACAAAAAAGATTTTCATTGAGAAAAGGGAGACAATATCTTCAAAAGTGCATTCAAAGTTCCATGAAACATTCAACTGAGCCAAAAACAGGAAGGACCAAAGGCTGGAGGGTGTTGGGCTGGGGTGGGAAAGGGGAAAGAACTGAGCATTCAGGTAGTAAAGGTGGAAAAAGACTGGTGGGAGATGATGGGGAAAGAAGAATGAGTGGGGATGATAAACAGAGCCAGTCTTCATCCTGGTACTCAGCCGCAGAAAAGCCGGCTTCAGTTGGGAAGGAGCTGGAGGCAGTTCCCACCCAAAAGACCTTGGGGGCATCTACAGATTCAGCTGAAAACTGATGACATTCTGCATCTCCTCACCTTTGGGCATCTCTGGACAGCTGATTTTCTGCTGCACATGACTGCAGTCACCAGCTTCCAAATCCTGCTCAGCAGGTTCTAGGGCATCAGGTGATGACACTGTCTCCAGTGTTTCTGGCCACCACCTCATAGACCTCAGATTTGTAGTATGGCTCCTGGAGCCTGAGTACTGGACCTGACTGGGGCAATAGAAACAGCTGACAGTTTTGCCCAAAGGGCACTTTTACTCCACACCTCCGTTGCTGCCTCTTCTTGCCTCCCAACTTTGCTGCTCTCCACAGTCCCTTTCAGCCCAACAAATGTGTGACAAGCACGTACAGCCCAGGGCTACTTATGCCCGAGCTACCTTGTCTAATGGGCCACCAAGGCCAGACAGGGGCCTATGCCCATCCGCACCTACACTCTTCCCGCCTCCCCCCTCCCACCCTTCCACTACACACCTTTCAGGAGCTCACTAGTCTGTGAGGGAAGTGACCAGAGTGGCTTATTTAAAAGAAGTGGAGAACCAACAAGCACTGAGAACTACAGCTACAACAGAGAGAGTACACAGCAGAGCTCCTTCTCTTACTGCAGCCACCTCTGAAGTGAAGGAAGTTAGCCTGGCCATCACCTGGCAACCACAACACAGAATGCGACGAACCAATCAGACTTAGATTTCCATTTATGTTGCCCTGCCCCCATTCCACCCCACATATATCTTGCTTCACAGTCTGATTTCCATTCATCACTTGCAGCCTGCAGCTATCCAGTCTTATAAGAAGCTCAGCAGGTGTTAGTTAATGCAAGCAGCCCTAGGTCAGTGGCTCTATGGAAGTCCCTGGTAGTAAATAGTGAGCTCCTTTAGCATCTTGGTTTTACCAGGTCTGACAACTGACTCATTTGATGCATTGATGACCGAACTGAGTTACAGCCCAGTTATTGACCATTTTTGTAATTAAAGGCTCTCTCCTACCTTCCAAAAAGTGCTAATTTTCACATGCAACTTTCATAGCAACTACCAGGGACCTGCTCCTACTGTGAATTAACTGAGACTGTGAGCCTTGAATGAGATTCGAGGACATGTCATCCCTTCATTTCCTAATTGGTGAAACAACAAATAGGACCCTCTCAACTTAAAAACATAGTGATTCACCAATTCACTTTTCTCGCCTATTTTGTTTCCCTCACAGTAGGATGTTACAGGTCTCACCATTTTCATCACCAACAATGTATAAAGCACAATTTTCTAATACAAAATTGAGAACCACAAAGTAGAATAACTTGATCCTAATTTCATGAAGATGATGATAATGAAAGTTAACATTTGGTAAGCACTTAGTATGCACCTAGTCCCATTCCAAGGGATGTGTTCATTTATCCATCCAAAAACAATCCTCAGGCGATAGATTTAACAGAAGAAATAGACACCCAGTAGTTAAGTAACACCCTCCAGGAACCATGATTGCTCAAGTTTGGGGCCATGTTTTAATTCCAGACAATGTGGATCTCTACACAGGCACATTATTGTGAATATCAGAAAACAGAGGAGGAAGTAAAACTTGGGAGGCAGACATGTTGTATTAGGAAATTTTTTAAAAAAAGAACATCTTTTGATGTGGATTTTAAAATAATTTCCTCTTCATCCAGCATTAAGACTCTCCTTTGTGCCAGGCACTGTTTCTGTGAAACTCTTCCGCTCTCAATGAGATCAGGTAAGTAAGAAAATAAAGATTTAGAGCGTTCGTCATCTGTATCATTTTGTATTCTCATCAGCAATGTATAAGAGTTCTAGTTGCTTAAAATTCTGGCCAGTATGTGGGATAGTCAGTCTATTGAATTTGGACATTTTGATAGGTAATTTTGTCTCTGGGTTTTAATTGGTGTTTGTATGAAATCTTGATCTCTGTTTCATCTTGCTTTATTTCCAGAAATTCCATGACATGTTTTCTTACAGTTTCCATCTCTTCTCTGAAATTTCATATTGTTTTCATGCATATTGTCTACCTTTTTTACTAGGGCCTTTGCATATAAATAGTGGTTATTTTAAAATTCCGCATATAAAAATATCGCATATTTCCCACATCTGAGTCATCTCTGGGTCTAGTTTCGTTGATTATTTAATCTCATCACAGTGTTTTGTTTTGTTTTGTTTGTTAATTTGTCTTATCACTTTTTAATGAACATCAGACATTTTGTTCAGGACATTAGGGACTGAGAAAAATGGTATTTATGCCAGGAGATGGGCACACGTCTTTTTCTGCTAGGCTCTGTGTGTGGGGTTCACTTAACCTAATTAGCAGCTGAGCAGGTTTTATTGTTGCTATGGTTAGCTTCAGAGGACCACTGGCTTCAAAGTCATACAATATTAACTTGTACTTAAGCTGGGACTTAGGTGACAGAAAGTTTTTCTCAACATTGCAGCTCTGCCTTCAGCTTCCAGCCTTTCTTGTGCACTTATACCACAGAAGGGGTCTCTCTTCATACTCTTGTCTGTCCTGAAGGAGTAGACTGCTGTTGCTTGTTACTCAGTATTGCCGAGCATTGTACCATCCCAACCTCAGTCTTCTCATATTCTTGAGTCTTAACGGTAAGTTTCCAAAGTGATCCTGTCTCTTCTTTCCATGGCAGCAAAGCTACTTTGTGTCTTTTGTGAGGCTTGTGTGGGATTTTCCTGCATCTTCCCAGTAGCAGAAGATTCTGATGGTATTGGGATAGGATTGTGAACCCAGGACTGTTACCTGCACCTCCAACAATGATAAGGTTTTTCCGTATTGCCCTTTTCTTAGCTGTGGTGGGTCATCAACTTGTCCCAAGGCTACAGAGTTTCTGTCCCTCTCCCAGTGACTTGAGCATTTGTTCCCTAGGGAAGCATGTAAGTTGGGCTTTGCGACTTTCTCACAGAAAATGTACTCCTCTCCTCCAGGCATACATCATTGAGGAAGACTTCCTCTGGTTTCTGCCTTGGCCATAATTTTTCTCATGAGCACCAAATGAAAGTCTGTGGAGAAAGTGTGAACACCCCTGGTGTCTGTGACTCCCAAAAGTCCTATACTGTTACATTTGCTCAAAGTCACACTCCTGCAACTTGGTAGAAATTTTAGCTGAATTCTTCTTGTTTGTACAGCAGATGGCATCTATGCCAGTGCTCACATGCTATATTCTTAGAGAGGCCTTGAATTTGAGGCTACCTGGTTGCCCTGTGGCCTCAGCTATTTGAGGGGTTCAATAAAAATTATGATTCCGCATTTATTCTGTAGTTTGTCTTATTTTTATGATAGGCATAATGTTCTTACTTGCTCTCTACATCCTAGCTAGAAGTGGAACTCTTACTGTATGTTAAAGTTATGCTAGATACTATAATTTCACAAGTTTTTCAGTAACACATTACAGGGTTAATAATTTTTAGTATCATCTATTTCATCTTCATATTTGGCTGAGTCAGAGACAAGCTGGGAATTTGAAAAGGCTCAGGTGAATATGCCTGGCATGCTTCTAGGTGCACTCTAGTGCTATCACCATTCCTATACAAAGCCATGTAGTTTGAAGGAAAAGTCCCTCTTTGTGGGTAGAAATGGCTGGCTGACAACCAAACATTTATGGTCCCTTCTACAGTTTAGTGCCATTGGGAAGAGTTTGCACTGCCATAAGCTATAGTTTCTAGCCCAATTTACAGTTAGGTACAGCCGTGTCACTGTGTCCCGCCAATAGAAGAGCATTATTGTTGCGAGCCACTTTCAGTCTTGACCAATAAAAGCCTGTCACATGGCAATTCTCCATACTTTTTCTCTTATACAAGCTGGATGCAAATGCCCAGAGTGGTCTGGGGGTCAGGTATTTAGGATGGCAGAGCCTCCATCATCCTGTTATCTTAATGGTTGCATAGAGTGGAGCTCACATATTTTTCATCCCACCAACCTGGAAACAATTGGATCATTTCATAAGCGAGCAATAAGCTTTTACTTTGCTTCAGCTATTATTATATATAGATTGAGGTCAATTTGTCAAAACGCATAATCAACCCTAACTAACACATTCTTTCTTTCCCTTGTCTAATCACACTTTCAATATTCTCTGATAATAATATTTTGATGAGCTTCACCAGTTATCTGCAGGTCATTCATAAGAAATACTGTTCTAGGCCCTTGCCATTCATGTGCAGGTGAAGTTGAGAAGCTAATAACTAGATGAGATTTCAAAAAAAAATTTTTTCTAGTACGTGTTATAAAGCTCTCCCCTGATGTATTGACTCCAAATTATCATTATTGGCTACCTCTAGTGCTGTTTTGGAAGATTTTCTGAGGCATTGTCCTGACTAATAGAAAAGAACACTGTGATTAATTAGCAGTAACTGCCATGGGTAAGAGTGATGGCATGATTTCAAAAAACTTTGTCACCCCTGAGTTAAGCCAATACCTTTAATGCATTAAGTATGCTGTTCTTAGACATAAGAA
This sequence comes from Lyroderma lyra, assembly GCA_004026885.1. Lineage (NCBI taxonomy): Eukaryota > Metazoa > Chordata > Mammalia > Chiroptera > Megadermatidae > Lyroderma > Lyroderma lyra. The sequence continues at coordinate 7,793 of PVJL010015216.1, read as the reverse complement.
GCCTATATGGAAAGTATCCAGGTGTGTAATATGAAAAGAGAAAGCATTCATGGCTGGATTTTTTCCAGACAGCACTGGTATAACTCTGTAAGTCTCAAGTAAGAGGCACTTACCATTCAAGGAACATCTTTGTCATGACACTTACTTATATAAATTGTGTGATTAATTGGCAGTTTTGATGGGCTAAGTGATAAATAAAATTTAGGCTTCCTTTTGCTTGTTTAGTTCAGAAATCAGGACTCAAAACTTTTAGTTTTAGTCAAACAATTTTAAAGGCAGATATACTGCTGACACCTGAGCATTAGCTAAGCAGATGATTTTATCTCTAGGATTCTGTCCAGCTCTCTTCAAATCTATGACCAACTGACTCCCTGTTTGGCTGGCAGACAGACTAGCTTAACAAATAAAAAGAAACAAAGACGATGAAACATTCCTTTGACAAGGGGTTAAGAAACAGATCCTTTCTGCTACAGTTTCTTTCCGTTGCTTTAACGTGTTTGGAATAGTTAAGATACATATCCTTAGTTACTATTTTCTAGACGACAAATGGATGAAGTTCAAATATACATACCTGGGTCTGGCTAATATTACATGCAAATAAAATCTCAGATTAGTACTTCAAACAAACAAATCATAGACTTTCTACTTTTACAGGACAAGAAAAAGAATACCATCTTTTCAACAGAAAATAAAATTGATAAATTAACTAAGAAATTCAGGTAATTTCTAAACATGAGAAAATGGACACAAATTGAAAGACATTTCTGAAAAATAATTGGCCTAGAGCCTTTTAAATATCATATCAATGTCAAGAAAGAAAATATAAACAAAACAAAACACCCTTGAGTGATTGTTTTAGAACAAAAGAGAATGAAGAAGCATAACCACTAAATGCAATGTCAAGTCTTTAATTGAATCTTGAATAAAACCAACCAAACAAAAGACAAAGATGATTTTTTTGGCCTATTGGAGAAATGATCATAACATTTATATTAGATAATGGGCTTATGTTAATGTTAAGTTTTTTGAGTGTGATAATTGTAGGAAAAGGTACAGGAATGTTCTTATCTTAGAAGATATGTGCTGTACTATTTAAGACCATGGCAGGCTCCTGAGCCATTTTACTGCTTGAGCCCACTCCTACCTCTTTGGAATGTACTTTCCACTCAATAAACTATCTCTTTGTTTCCCCTCAATAAACTATCTGCTTGTTTCACCACTTAAAAAAAAATACCATGGCATTCGTTTCTGAACATGTAGATGCTTCAGAAAAAAAAAGGTGGGAGTTTCCTGGTGGTGTAGTGGCTTAAGGCTTTGGCGCTGGCACTGTCAGCACTGCGGCCTGGGTTCGATTCCCAGCCAGGGAGCTACCCACATACCAAAAAGCCAAAAAAAAAATCCATTAAAAAAATAAAAGGAAAGCATACCTGTGTGTATTAAGGCAGGTAGCTAGAAGTATGGACTAGAGGTCTGACACACCCTATGACCAGCCCATGAACCTCCCCAACTCTACCCAAGACCCTCCACTTATGTCAATACAATTAACCAGAAACAGAAGAAGCTGATCACAGCAGGGGGGAAACAGATAAAATTATCCCCGCTATTCTAAACTGGTTAATTGTGCCTGCTCAGTAAAAAGTTATATTGACCTTATTGTCCCCTCACCTTATTATATCATCATTGTAATGTCATACATATGCCCAGGACTCATTAATATTATTATAACAGTCTGAATTCTGGGAAGGTGTTTGAGTAATAAAGAAAAGGTTAGTAATAACTTCCTGTCAATCAAAGTTGCCAATCAAAAGGCCCCATGCCCAGAAAGATATAAACCCTCTCAACTGAAGAGGATAAAAGCCAGAATAACCCTATTAATCAGGGTTCTTGAGCCACTTGCTGGGGCATATTCCTACCTCTTTGGAGTGTACTTTCTTCTAATAAACTGCTCTTTCTTTCACTACTACTTTTCAATGTCTTACTCAATTCTTTGTTCCAGGTACCAAGAATGTGGATACCAGGCCAAGGACCAGTTCCCTGGTGACATGTGTTTTGTTTCTTTTTTGCTTTTTTTTGGTAGTGGGTAGCTCCCTGACTGGAAATCGAACCCAGGCCGCAGCACTGACAGCGCCAGCCCTGGAGCCTTAAGCCACTACACCATCAGGGAACTCCCCCCCTGGTGACATGTGTTATACGTAGAAAAATAAAACAAATGTGGCAACAGTTGGTGAAACTAGATGGAAGGTATTACAGGCATTGTTCTAGTTATACAAATTTTCTGTAGGTTTGAAAATTTGCAAATTAAAAAGTTGAGAATATTATGTCCTAAGCATTTCCTAAAATATTATATATTGAGCACTTATAATGATCACTTTTAATAATATATTGGTATTTCTTTTGAGGGAATATGTATTTTCTTTAACAATTCCATAATTTAGATTTCTAATAAATAATCTTCAATGAGCATGTTTGTATGTAGCTTTCTCCATATTGTAGACTCTAATCTTGGTATTAGAGGTGGGTTTGCTGGATCAAATGACCATTTGTGAGGAGTAGAAAAGCTCTGCCATGATATATTTATTCTCTTAAACAGCTAGTGAGGTAGTGGGAGATTAATAAAAGTTAGCTATTTCAAACAGTTACATCGCCTTGAGCCTGAATAGTTTAAGATTTCTAAAATCCCTTCTCCACTTTCTTGTCCTCTCCTCCACAACTAATTGTGGAATCTTGGGTTTCTCTTTGCCACCGTTTCTTCTCTTAGATCAGTTTTTTTCAAACTGGGATCCTGGGCACCAAGAGCTCAGTGAGAGTGGTCAGGGATTTTTAATCTTTTCACCAGCCTAACAAAAATCATGGATTTACTCCCAATGAGGCTTATGTTAGTGAGCAGAGAATTGTGGTCCCTGGGCCAAGCAGAGCCTGGCTATGACTGTAATGCCTGGCTAATAGTTCACCCAGAACTTGAAACCCTGAACTCGAACTTAATTATGTTGCTCTCAGCTTCCTGAACCTCAGACATTGTGAGATAATGAAGGTTTATTATTTTCAGCTGTCAAGTTTTAGAGTAATTTGTTATGCAGTAATAGAAAACTAATACAGATTTGGGAAATGGGATGTGACCTTAATAAAAACATAAAGTGTGGACAAAAGTTTTGATTAGGTACCTCATAAAAGTATATATGTATGCGATGAATGAGCATATGAAAAGGAGCTCATTATTAGTCATCTGGAAAATGCATAGTAAAACCATAATGAAATAAAATTACACACACGCCAGGAAAGCTACAATTTAAAAATAACTGACAATTCCATATGTTGGTGAGGATGTTGGGTAACTGGGATACTCACATGCTGATGGGAGTATGAAATGATGCAACCACTTTGAAAGACTAAGTTTTTATAAACCTACTCTTATTGACTCAGAGAGCACACTAGTAGGTTTAGAAAACAAGAAATGATTGCATATGTCTAAAAAGAGTAGAGCAGAGCAGAGCAGATAAATGTTCTTAGCAGTTTTGTTCATTATAGGCCCAAACTACTAATAACCCAAATATTCATCAGCAGGAAAATGGATAACCAAATTTTGACCTAGGAGGGGTGTCCAGATAGTATCCAGTCATGTAATAGGAAACATAGAAGCATTTATGGCTGGATTTTTTGGGAGAGCCCTCTAACACAGGAAATGGAATACTTTGCTGCAATAAAAATAAATGAAGTATATATACACAGCAACCTGGATGAATCTCAAAGGCATGTCAAACAAAAGCAGTACACAACATGGTTACCTTTATATGATATTCTAAAACAGGTAAAATAAATCTATGGTGATAAAAGTGAGAGAAGTGGTTACCTCAGGCTTGGTAAATTGTATTGATTGGAAGATTGGAAGGAATTCTCTGGGGTGATGGGAATGTTCAATACTTGGGGGATGGCCACAGAAATGGGCTGGCTATGCATGTCTTTGTCAATTTGAGCTGCTATACTAGAATATCAAGTAGCTTATAAAGAAGATAAATTTATTTTTCACAGTTCTGGGGACCAAAACTCTGAGATCAGGTTTCAAGCATGGTGAGGGCCCTGTCCTGGATCACAGATTTCTTATTGCAGCGTCACAGGGCAGAAGGGGTAAGGGGAGCTCTTCTGGGCCACTTTTATGAAGACCCAATTGTGAAATAACTGCCCTCTTGACCTAATCACCTCCCAAAAGCCCCACCTCTTAATCCAGTCACCTTAGGGGCTTAGGGTTAGCTTTTAACACATGAATTTTGGTGTACACATTTAGATCATTGCAATATGTGAAATAATTTCATAAAACTATACCCTTAAGAGTTGTTCATTTTACTACTTTATGTGTAAATTATGTGTAAATTATATATATTTTATGTGTAAATTATATCTCAATAGTACATTGTTAAAACTAACCAAAGTCTTTTCTGTAGCCTACAAGGCCCAAGGAATGGTGTCTTTGCGTCCTACTTGGCATTTATCTGATGTAACTCGTGCCTTTATTCACTTCCAGATGCCCTGGTGTCTGTCCTGTTTCCCTAACACATCAATTATGATGCCTCCTCAGGCAGGGCCTTTACATTGACTCTTGCCTTTGTTTGTAATCTCTGTCCTCAAATATCATCCTTTACTTTATCCAGGTCTCTGGTTTCCATAGTCATGGTCCTCTGGAAAACAGAGTTTCAGACAAGTACTGTTCCAGTGTTGTGTTTGGGAGGTACAACCCAACACAGATGGTCACTCAGTGTATTAACTTCCTGGGACTGAATACCACACATTGTGTTGCCTAAAACATTAGGAATTTATTGTCTCACAGCTCTGGAGGCTCGAATTATAACATCAAGATGTTGGCAGGGCCAGATGCCATCTGAAACCTGTAGGGGTCCTTGCTTGCCTCTTCTGGCTTCAGGAGTGAGTTGGAAGGCCTTAGTTTTGTGAGCTGGTAGATGTATCACTCCAATCTCTGACATCAGTGGCTATTTTCTGTGTGTGTGTGTGTGTGTGTGTGTATGTGTGTGTGTGTGTGTGTGTGTGTGACAGTCTTGTCTTCTTTCTATAAGGACACCAGTCATATAGGATTATGATTCATCTTACTGACCTCCTGTTAACTTGATTTCATCTTCAAAGATACTATTTCTTAATAAGGTCACATTCACAAGTACCAGGATTAAGGCTTCAACATACCTTTTTGGGGCAGACAATCCAATCCTCAGTGAGTATCAGGCTTGGTCACACAGGTCGACTCCAGACAGGCTGTAGGGAAAACCCACATAGTGGAAGAGTCCATTGGAGGGGAAAGGAAGAGAAGGTTTATCTGCCCAGTATCCTCCAATCTCCTCCAATGATCAGTCTCCTACTGGCCAAAATTCATTCAGGGGCAATTGACTCCTCTGCATTTCTGGATTGCATCATTCAGCCCCACTGGCAGTTGCTCAGGAAATAGGCCTTACATGTGGGCATTTCAAGTAAGAGTGAGGAGAGGAGTGGAGGATGGATCCAGGTATTCTAGGCTGATGGCAGCAAAACTGCAAGTGCCAGCATGAAGTCAGCAGCTGAGGCGGAGCAACTGGCCCAGAATGAGACAGATGGTGTGGAGTTGAGCCCCATGCTCTGCTCAAATGTCCCTTCATCAGGGAGGCTTTTTCTCACTACTTCAGACAAATAGAAGCCTCCTCTCCATCTCTGTATTCTCTTGATTGGCTTAATTGTTCTTCATAGTGTTTGTTCCCACTAGGCATGTGATACCCTTAATGTTTATTTGCTTAACTCTCATGCTACCCACCACAATGTTCTGGGTGAGTGGGAAGTTGTTCTGTTCCTTCTCTGCTCTTTTCTGAATGCCTAGCACAGTGCCTGGCACACAGTAGGAGCTGTGTAAAGAAATGAAAAAGGCTGAATCTCCACATCTGTTGGTGGGTAGCTGAGTAGATGGGAGTGGTAGGCACAGGCCAGCCTAACATAAGCAGGTCAGAGCCCAGATTTACCTGAAGAGAATGCTCCATTTCCAGGTTTAAATTATGCAGCAACCAGAGGAGGTGAGAAGTTGATGGAATCAGGGTGGGGAGTCCTCTGGCAGAGATGAAAGAGCTGACAGATGGGTAATTACTCTCAAGAGAATGTAAGGGCTGAGGGATGTGGTCCACCTTGTGATGTTGAATCTTTGATACTTGACATCTTCTTAAACCTTCAGAGTTATTTCCAGCCTTTGGAACCCATTTAGTTCTTTTAATCCAGAAATGCCAGTAAATGTTTCTCCTTTAGTACTGTGGCACTACCATATTTTTATGTGAAAATTGGTGTCACCTAAGCAAAAGACCATGACTCATTTTTATTTATCTTATTTTGTTTGTTTTTTGTTTGTTTGTTTGTTTGTGTTTCCCTGCTGGGAGTTGAATCTGGGCCATGGAGTTGACACTGCCATCCTTTCTATTATTTTTTCTTTTTTTTTAAATTCATTTTTATTGTTAGACTTATTGGGGTGACATCTGTTAGCAAGTATTACATATGTTTCAGGCATACAATTCTACAGTGCATTGTCAACTTGAAGTATAAGAAATTCTCCACCTAATGTGACTTCTCTTTCCATCACCTTATATTAAGCTTCCCCCATCCTCTATTTTATTGCCCAGTTAAAGTTTTTATATCTGTCTCCCTTTAAATGACAATTCTATTTAACTTCCTTAAAGTTCTGCAAACTTGTGGTTTAATATAATCAATAAGATTTTTAGTAATATTCTCTTTCATTCTGGGCTCATTTTCTCTCTAAAATCTGCTAAATAAAGTAATCTATTTTTGAAAGCTAGAGTAGTCTATATTGGATTACAGATGAAAAGGAAATTGTAACAAATGCTAGGTGACTAATTTACTGAAAATTGTTTTAATGGCAACTTTCTCTCTTAGTGTGAAAATATGTATAACATAGGTAGAGAGTTTGCATTGAGTAATATACTAGACTACTCTCATACAGTATTAAATTACAACTCTCTACTTCACCAAAATAGGCATAATCCGCTAGAAAATAGGCCTAAGATTAATGTGGTTTCATAGTAATATTTACCTTATTCCACATTATTTATCCAAGTTCATTACTATCACTTTCTCAGCTTGAAGAAATGGCAGACAGGACACTAACATGTGGACAGGTCTTCTTTGGGTAAGGAAGAATGGTTTGAGTGGGGTGTTGAACCTGGTGAGTTTGGATCAGAGTGACTTGCATATCAATGATTTTTACCACTGTTGGTTCCAGAGGAATTGCTTCTTCTAGAAAAGTGACCAATCAGGTGAAACATTCCCTGCTGAGCAGGGAGTTCATATGTTACATGAATTACACAAACAATTACCAGGTTTCTCTATAGAGGTGAGTATGCTTCTCTAGGATAGAAATTACTTATGAAGCAAAAGATTTTTCTTTCTTGTAGGATTTGCTTTCATAACTAAGTCACAGATTTTAACTTTGAATAGATTTTTGAGAATGGAGGTTAATTTTCATTATGCCTCTTAACTACTTGATTTACCTTTTGATAGAACAAGTGATTATAAGTGCACATAGTCTCTTTACAGGGAGCATAAAAACAGACAAATACAACTTCACATTACACCTCTGTGAATGTGGAAATTGGAAGGCAGTCATTAGGTAACTCAAAACCTATTGTTTTTTTGCTTCCTAATACAGTAGACTCTGAATTAACTGGCACCCATGGGGATTGGTAGGGAGATGTGAGGTAAGTTTCTGGTTGCTTGAGAGTTATGATTAAAAATACGTCCAACTAATATTATGTGCTTAATCACAG
>PVJL010015215.1:0-25143 GCA_004026885.1 Lyroderma lyra | reverse complement strand
GCACATTGGGAACTGAGCAGTGGCGGGGGCTGGGCTGGCCTCGTGGGTAGAAGTCTCCGTTGCTGGGCCGGCGCGCTGCCCCCTTGCCGTCTGCACAAGCCAAGCGGGCGAGTGCATGGAGACCCACATCCTCTAAGTTCCCGCTTGTGGCACTGAGCTCGGCAGTCCCTCAGGAACCATGGGCCACTTCGATGTACTGTTTTCCTCGGCTGAAGCAATTCTAGTGGCTTCCAGGTGGCCTTTCCCTGAGTAAGAGCCCTCGTTCCACATTATGGAGGGTGGTCTGCTGGTTCACACTTTTGTTTAAGACAAGAACGATGCCCACATGCTGCACACACAACATCAAACACCTATTTTCTGGCCAAAAGGAGTGACCGCTACTTCTTTAGCATGTAAAACCGTATCGTCATTCCGCCTCTGTATAGGCAAGACATACTGAGACGTCCCAACATCGGATTGCCCCGGCTTTTGGGGGTGTTCAATGCAGAACAAACCCCCAGTTCCTTAGAGCCTCCCTGACGTCACCCAACCAAAGTCTAAATTCTACAGCCAGCTCTAACGCCCACGTCCTGAAGTCTCATGGTGCCCCGTGGGACGTGTTCAGTCTACGACCCCCCGGTCAGCCCCAGGTGCGTTCCTGGTGGTCTCTGTCCGCTGTAACCCATAGAAGATTGAGTGATTTGGGCTAAGTTAGGGGGAGGAAAACATAGTTTGAAGGACAATTAGTCCTGCCGTCCTTGGTGCTTCGTATTTCATGAAAAACCGTGTTAGAGATAAAAGCTGATTCAGACTCCCCAACTCACTGGGAAAGGTTGGGCACTGCGGGCAGGTTATTTATCGTCTCTGTGACTGAGCCGTGTCACCTGGAAAATAGGGTGACAAGGGTTGCCACATCTTCCATTGGAAAACGTGGGTGACCGTCACCCTGTTGAAGGAGAAGTGCTAACGGGATGACGCTGCAGCTCTCGAGTACTAGCAGGACGTGGCGTGACGGCGTTCAGCCTCGGGGTCGTCAGGTGTGCACATACCTGCGCTGGCACTCAGCACAGGGAAGGCCGGTCGCCTTTCCACTGCCGGTCAAGGACACAATTCGTCAAAACCATTAAGTAAAACGACCACGTCTGGCTGTCGTGGAGCATCGGCAGGTAGAACTGACGTGTGTGAATATGTACGAGTGATTTTTCTCTCTGTATAGTTGCGCAAACATTTTAGAAAGTTGAAGCAATGAAAATGTTAATGTATACGTGTACATGTGGGATGCTGATGCTGTGATAACTACATGAGGGAATATATTTTAAATCACAAAAATACATAATTCAACAGTGTAATTACAGGGCAGTGCACAGTGACTTTATTTTAGAGTCATGGAATTTTTTCCAGAAATGCAAAGATAGAGAATCACTGGGAAATCTAGTAAGATTTACCCCCCCCACACATAGATGCATGTGTATATAGTAATATATGTGTATGTAGTTTTTCATATTCCAAAAAGACATCTGAAATAGCATCTGCTCTTAATGAAACATCCTAACAAAACTTGTAACGTGGATGTTACCATGAAGAATATATATATGCACACACACATACACATTAGATTCAATACTAATCAAGTCAGACAACCAAAAAAACTGTTCTAGAGGTCTCATCCAAAAAGAAAGAAAGAAAAAAAAGATCAGAATTAGTATTGGAAAATAATAGTTAACATGATCACAGTTTTAAGATGATTTAAATATTTTCTAATGGGACTCAACAAAAAGTATCTCACAAATGATAGGAAAGGTGGCTGAGAGAAACCATATATTAACGTAGAATTTAGTATTAGGTGTAACAGGCCTGTAAGGAAGAACACTTTTGCAGCAGAACCAAGATACATAAAATACCCAGCAGCAACTGTGTGATGCCGTACTGAAGTGTGTAAAGTCTCCGGGACGAAAGCCTTCAGACCCTACCGTGAGATACAAAGGAAAGCGTAAGCACATAGAGATGTGCATCGTGATAAAAAGAGCGTCATACAGAGATGGTTCTCTCTAAGTGAACAGGCAGCTACTCAGACCCAGGCTCCTCCAGCCACACTGTCCCGCTGGGAGGAAAATAACAGAAAAAATAGCCAGTAAAATTGACGGCCACGGGCACAGGCTCACCAGAGACGGGGCCCTGATTACAGAGCTGTGCAGTGCCTGCCCACCCCTTCCCACCACCAAGTCTCCCAGTTCCTTTTATCCAGTGTGTGAGACCCACCTTTCCATGAACAACTACAGTGCATACTAAAAGGCAACAAACAAACAAACAAACGACCCACCTCCCGCCCCCCAGTTTGAAGAGACTGAATAAGCCTCAGAACCAGACTGTTACGGCAGGATGTCGGAACTATAGACTAAAATTCCTAAATGATAACATAGAAGGAAACCTTGGTAACGGTGGGTATAGAAATCACTTTCTAGATCCATAAAAAAGTATTGGATGAGCAGGGCTTCATTAAAATACACAACGTTTGTTCTGTGAAAAACAATGCAAAGGAAGCAAGACAAGCCACAGCCTGGGAGAAAAATCACAGCGGGCACAGCTGACCGTTACCCTGAATATACGAAGGATTAAACTGCAGCAGTGAAGCAAACAACTTGATTGCAGAGTGGCCACAAACCTTAACAAACACCCCACCAGAGAAGATAGAGAGATGGCAAATAAGCAATTAAAAATGCTCCAAATAGTATGTAATCAGGGAATGCACATTAAAAGAAGATGTCAGTACACACACGGCAGACTGGCCAAAATGTGGAATAGTGGCAACCCCAGAAGCTGACAAGGACACGGAGAAACAGAAACTCTCAGTAATTGCTGGTAGAAATGAGAATCGTGCAGTTACTTTGGAAGACAGTTTGGCTCGCTCTTGTGATACTAAGCATACTCTTGCTGTATGACCCAGCCATTGAATTCTTTGATATTTACCCAGAGTGGTTCAAAATTTATGTGCACACAGAAACCTGCACACAATGTTTATAGCACTGTGCTCGTGCCCGCCAAAACTTGGAACCAGCCAGGTTACCCCTAGTAGGCGAATGGGTACATAACCTATGGTACCTCCAGCCAAGAGACTGTCGTTCAGTCGTAAAAGATATGAGCTATCAAGCCGTAAAAACGCAGGGGGAAACTCAAATACACATTATTAAATGCAAGCAGCCCACCTAAAAAGGTTACATAGTGTATGATTTTCATTCTAGGACATTCTGGAGAAGGCAAAATTATGGAGACAGGTTGAGTGTAGGAGTAGGGATGAAGCGCACAAAACTTTAGGGCAGTGAAAATACTCCGATGAGGAACCGATGGATGCACATCGTTGTAAGGTTTTCCGTACCCAGAGCCTCGTACACCACTGAGCGTGACGTGTAACGCCGACCGCACTCGTGGGTGACGGCGATGTGCTCACACAGTTTCCTCACTCGTAGGAACAGGATCGCTGTGGTGGGACGGGTTGATAATGGGGGAGGCTGTGTGTGTGGGGGGGTAAAGGACATATGAAAAATTTCTGTACCTTCAGTTTTGCTTAAAACCTCTCTAAAAAAGTGCGGTAATAAGGAAGGACCCCCATTTCAGACACAGACTTTGTAAAATGACAAATATTAAGAGAGAAGGTTATTAACGTATGATTAAGCAGATTAAGAGAATCAACTGGAAGGTCGAATACATGCAAATGCAGGAATTTATAGTGTAAGTGAAAATTTAAATCAAAATTGGGTTAAAGCAAGGTTGTTAAATAATAGTAAATTTTAGATTGGAAAAATTTTGTAAATGATGTTCAGGTATCATACTTTATACCAATATAAATAACACATGGATAAACAGATTTATATATGAAAAGTAATTCTAGAAGTGTTAGAAAGAAACAGGAGAGATATTTTTATTATTTGAAGTAGGAAGAAACTTCTTAAATAAAGAGAATAAGACAGAATGCTTAAAAATAATAGAATGACAATCAGAATATGAGAAATGGGAATGAAAGGTTATAAAATATTCCGATACCAGTTAATGCCCATGGAGAAGACGAGTGATTGGCTGGTCCATTTTATTTCGTGTTGAATTGCTGAAAAATGTACCAATAGAAAAGTTTATTCAAAAATAACATGACCTGAGATTCATTATACCTTATAAAAATGATAATATTTAAAATATTATAAAAGTTATAAAAGGAGGGGAAACTCCCCAAACTTAATTTATAAGGCAAGTGTGGCCTCGATGCAAATTCAGAGAAGGAAAAGACGAGAAAGGTACACGGGCCAATTCCACTCACAAGTAATATTAGCTAATGAAGTCCCGCGTACGGGAGTAATTACAAAATAAAAGGATAGCTTAACATTTGAAAACTCACCTTTCAAAGGTGTAATTCAAGGAAAAAGTAAAGAAGTCAGATGTGTGGTGAGAAGGAGAACAGAGCCTGGGCTTTGAAAGCACAATGAATTACACAGATTATGATAGAACTGTACACTTGCAATCTATGTAAGTTTACTAACCAAGGTCACCTGAATAAATTTAATAAAAATAAAGGAAAAAAAACAACTAATTCAACATGTTCTTTAAAGGGGAAGATCAGATGATCACATCATCAAGTGCAGAAATTATTCAATAAAATTCAAAGTAAGTTTTTGATTAAATAAATATCTTAGAATATGAGGAAAACATGAGCCACCTGTAGTAAGGCGTTATGTCCCGTGTGTTCATAATGAAACGTAGGGACAATAAATGATGCTGCTCTATTCCTGTCACCTCAACATTGTGCTAGAGATCCTAGCCAGTAAAATAGGGTGAGAAAAGTACATGCATTTTAACAAAAGTGACAGTAATTACAAAACTATTACATTGTCTGCAGATACACAATTAAAGTGATAATACGTTTTATTAGGGTCTTCAGATATAATATGTGCATATACCTAAATACCTATGTATATATTATTATACTTGGAACTATGTTTTCAGAAGCTATTAAAGAATTTTTACGAAGAAAATCATTAAAATATTTACAGACATAAAATAACGCGACTAGATAGAGATTTGTGTACTACCCATATATAGGAAGACTCAACACCATAAAGGTGATGATTTAATCCAAATATATAGAGAGAATTATATATCATTTTTAGCACCTTCTCACAACTGTTTCCGGAACCAGACTAGAGCTTTTGGAGGTGAATTGCTAAGCAGCAGGTACGTAGTCCGTTCTGGCTTCCCTGGGGGAGGGAAAGAGGGTGCAAGAGAGAGTCACCAGGTCACATACCTGTGTCAACTTGCTAGCGAAAGCCAACGTGGAAACGAGACTGCTGTTTGCTGATAAGGAAGAAGTTTATCATTAAACGTATTGGGGCGACGATCAGCACAAGCTACGCAGGTTTCGGCGTGCACTTGCACGGTGCGTCGTGTGTGCGCTGCGCGGTGTGCCCACAACCCAGCTGTCACCAGCGCAGTTCTGTTTGCAGGATTGCTTTCGCTGAGGAACCTGTCGTGGACTTTGGTCGCGTGAGGCTCTGTGGACGCTGTGTACGCTAGTGTGACGAGCATGCGTGCCCACCACAGGCCGCGTGCCCGCGCGGAAGCCTCGTATGCGTGTTTGCGTCCACAGAGTGTTCTGAGGCTCACGGCAGGGCCTGGAGTCCCTCGATGTCTCCTCGTCGCATCTGTGCGTTCGGATGGCTTGTGCCCTTTGCATTGTTGGCGCAGTTTGCTGTTGGGTAAGGTTTCTGATTCATGGTAGTCTTAATGGTCATCTTTCTCTTTCTAACATCTCAGGTGCGAGTATTAGCCTGAAAGAGTAACGGCGAGAAAGAGCCTGTGGGCCGTTTTTAAAGAAGAATTAGGGAGTTCCCTGGTGGTGTAGTGGCTTAGGGCTTCGGCGTCGGCGCTGTCCGTGCTGCGGCCTGGGTTCGATTCCCAGCCGGGGAGCTACCCACATACCAAAAAGCAAAAAAAAAAAAAAAAAAAAAAAAAAAAGGAGTATTGAGTGGTGACGCCAGATACCAAAGCTCATTTAAGATCCCTGATAGGAACCTGGCTGACGTGGGATGACAGACCCAGTAGCCAAAACGCTCTCGGCAGGCTCGGTGAGCCTCAGCACGGGGGCACGGGGGATCCACGGAAGACGGCGTACTTCAGGGCGTGCCTCTGCCTGAGAACTGCGGCAGTTAGTCACTTCAGAGAGCTAATCAACGGATTCATTCCCAGTTAATACCATACTGACCAGTACACCTTCTTGTGGTACACATTTGGAAAGCACCTTTTTTAAGCAGATTGAAGAGTCACATTCAATTTATTAAACACATTAGAAAAACATCAAATGGATTTTACAAATAATTTATGATTTTTTATTTAAAATATTTATAATAAATTATTCACAATTACAAAAATAACACATTGCTGTAATGTTAGAATTTCAGAAGATTTTCATTTCCCACAAGCAGTGTGTCTGGTGTTCTGTGAGGGGCCGGGGTGTAATGCTTCCATGATATGCCACATTTAGACGGTTTCCATGGAGACGGGTTCTGCTTAGGCTGAGGTGAGAATGTAAGCTAATTTTAAATGAGTTGAAGAAGTGGCACTTTCATAAAGTGAATGGTTGCCCTCTCTCTCCCCAGCTAATCCATTTTAAGCCGTGAAGTTGGTGAAATCTTTTCTAAATCGTACTTACTTCCCGTTTCTGTCCTGTTTCCTCCTCTTCCTCTTTTCTCTCTTCTCTCCTCCTCCTCTTCTCTCTACCTCATCTATTTCTTTGCCGAGGACCCTCCTAGCTTCACCTTCTGCTTCCTCCTCCTGTGTCATAATGAACATAATAAAGAAGACAATGAGTACAAATTGTAGCCAGTAACTGCAAAGTAACTTCACATGCTCTTGCCTTGACGCTTCTGTTGTGCGTAGCATTTTGCAATGAATTCAAATACAACCAACCACTGGGAGTAGCGTTTCCAGGGTGGGGATCACGTCCTTCTTACCTCAGCCCTGGGCCAGGCTTCCGAGATCTACCCGGAGGGCTTGAAGTGTGTGCTCCGAGTTGTGGGACGCAACAGTCAGACTCACACCTGAGCAGTAGGGGGTGGGAGGTGGGCTGCAGCGGTCTGTGCCAGCAGAGGGGAGGTGCCCACTTGGAGAACAGGTCACCTGCACCATGGGCAGAAGGACAGTGCACGTTTCCTGTGGAGCAGAGGTGGAGAAGAAAGACTGGATGAAAGACAGAAGACTTGGTGGTCGGTGGGACCTCAAGGGAGAGAGACTGTGAGGAGGTTAACCTGGAGGTTAAGGGGTGCACCCTTCCTTGGTGGGCGCCCACAGGATTCCCACGTTCGCGATCTCGCAGCGACAGCGGGCATGTCCCAGGAACGTGTAAGATCGCACCCGGGGAGCCGTCTCACTCTAAACACGTGGCTCAAGAGGGCTGCGAGGCCCGTTTCAGAGGGGACTAACGAAGAATACTTGGTGTCCTCATCCCTCTTGGTTCCCAGTTCAGCAGGAGGCATGGAGAACGGAAGCAGAGTTAGGAAGTGGGAGGAGGCGGGGAAAACAGGCGAAAGGTCCAACTGTCCTCTTCTCAATGGGCTTTCCAAGGTCAGGACGCGCTCTCAGTGTCCGTCGTGTCAGAGGCCTGGGCATCTACATGAACGGGGCTGAGGCTGTTCTCACCACCGGCCTGTTCCTTTGATGACCCAGCAGTAAGTAGCAGTGATGTTTCTTGGCCGGTCGTCACTCCAGGACAAAGCAAAACAATCTTACAGGGAGGTTTCAAAGAATCTCTGTAAGATTGAGGAAGGGGAAACTAGGGTCTTTTGATGATGATGTCCTACTCATTTTGTTTGGTTATTTTAATTCCTCAGGCCCATTAAGTCAACATTTCATTCAAGCCATCCGTCTTTTAGGCATCTCTAGAAAAGTGTTTATCTATTATTTTAGAATTTCATGGTTTAGGTATCCAGCCTGTAATTTTGGAGTCCCAGTGATTGTCTAGCATTTTTTTAGCATCCCTTAAAATTTATTTATACTTAGGCTGAGCAGACATATCATTTTAAACAGCATAGAAAACAGCAGTTTCAAATGGTGTGTATGGTCAGCCTACTGACAGCTTCAATTTAGCCCCGTGAGACTATGCTGACCACATGTACCATCTGAAATGGGACAGTACCATTGTTTTCTGTCCTGTTTAAAACAGTACGTCTGGTCAGCCTATTTATACTAAGAGTTATTTTTACTTTTGCAGATGGTGAAGTATCAAGTCCTGCCAAAAGGATAATTACCCTAATCTACTATTGCCATAAATATGGGCTTCTGGATAGTTTATCTTTTAAGCATTAATTTACTAACACAGCAGACATATCATAAAATCAGCAAACCAGCATGTTACTGTTATACTGACAAAGTGAAATGCAATATGCAAAAATTCAGGGCAAAATCACTAGGCTACATAAGAAAGGCTATGATTCCAGACGAATACTTTCAAATTAGTGTTTGCACTATAAAAGAATCATTGCTCTTCATAAACAAACAACAAGTCACTTAGTGTCCAGTGAATGTGCACACACATCACTTTTGTAGAATACATTTAGTAAATAAACCAAAATTCTGCTAACAGAAGAGTGAGCAATTTGGTAAACAGCAGTTAATATATTACCTCGTTTACTAAGACCCAAATGATGTGACAAATTTTCATTTATTTTAGATCAGTGGTGTCCAACCTTGTAGCTTCCCGGGGCCACATTGGAAGAAGCATTGTCTTGGGCCACACAGAAAATACACCAACACTAACCAGAACTGATGAGCCAAAAAGAGGTCACAAAAAATCATCGTGGGAGCTCCCTGGTGGTGCAGTGGCTTAAGGCTTCAGCGTTGGCGCTGTCAGCGCTGCGGCCTGGCTTTGATTCCCAGTCAGGGAGCTACCCACATACCAAAAAGCAAAAAAACAAACAAAAAAAATAAAATAAATAAAATAAAATAAAACAATGTGGTTTAAAAAAAAAATTACCATGTTTTAAGAATTTGTATTCGGCAGTGGGCCCCAGGCTGGACTGGCCTGGTTTAGATGGAGAAAAAAATACAAAACAAAACGAAACCAAAACTTTATGTTCACCAAATGTGCGAAGACTGTAGGTCTTGTCCTGTCTTTCCTCACTCATTCCAAAATATATCTCTAAGGAAGTTGTTATTTGCATTTGACACATAAAGAATAATTGATCAGGGGAGTTCCCTGGTGGTGTAGTGGCTTAAGGCTTCAGCGTTGGCGCTGTCAGCGCTGCGGCCTGGGTTCGATTCCCAGCCAAGGAGCTACCCACATACCAAAAAGAAAAAAAAAATCATTGATCACAGCAAAGTCTTCAAGGCTCCTTATGCTTTCTACTGTGCAGATCTCAAGAACTAAGTCAGTAGCTCCTTAAAATCTCCTCCCTTCTTGGCTTTGAAAATACTCCTCTTCTCTTTTTGTTGTTGTTGTTGAGTTACTTTTAGGGACATTGTTGAAAGCTTTCCCAGAAAGATAAGAAATAAGAGCAGAACACCTGTTAATCACTACTTCTACTTGTATTACGCTGTCTAGGTCCTAGCTAGTGCAATATGGCAAGGAAAAAAAAAAGAATTCTGTAATAATTGAGAAAGAATATATATATTTTTATTTTATCAGCTGACATTATTGTGAATGTAGAAAAATACAAAAGAATTAACAAACTTCAAAATTAATAAGTAAATATAGGTTTACTACATACAACTCACTAAAACATAATTCTATCAGATACCAAAAATAGGAAATAAATTGGATAAAAAATCATTACAGTAACATCAAACAGCTCAAATAAAAGAATCTAACAAAAGTCATACAAACCCTCTACCCTGAAAACTACAATCATAATAAGAAAATTTAAGGAACATCTGTATACATAGATGATCATACCATGTTCATAGGTTGCAAAACTCAATACTGTTGTGATGGAATTCTTCTTAAACTGACTTACAGATTCAGTGCAATTTCAATCAGCATTCTAGCAGAGCATTATTGGAAATTAACAAATCAATTTTAGAATACAAAATGGAATGCAAAAGCCTAAGATATCCACGGAAAATTTGAAAATGTACACATTTGGAGTGATTAAATACTTATTAATTTGAAGCAATCATTTTTAATGCTCTTATTTGTCCAATTCTTACTCAACTTCCACAGCTGACCGTAAATTCTAGTTTTTTTCAAGACTCTCAAACAATTTGGTACCATAAGCCTATTTTTTCCATTGTGCCTTTAATAGTCCTTTTTTATTATTAGTTATTTGGAGTATTAAAAACTTTATATTTTTTAAACATAGAAAATATAGTATTTATTGTAGGGCACATTATTAACTAGATTTAATAAACATTAACATACGTGTATTCTAATGATTCTCATTACATGTAGTGATGATCCCTCTGTATGGATATATTCCGTATATCAGATACAGTGAGTGGAGCCTAAAGGTGGAGGTAAACATTCTGCAGTGCACAGGGCTGCCCGTCACGCAAAGAATTATCTGCTCCAAATGTCAATAGTACCATAAAGAAATCCTCACACACACAGACTTGCACACGTGTCTAAACAGACATGTATCCTCCAATCTCATTTGTCTTTCCATCGTGCTTTTACAGGTAATATGTGCATTTATCAAAGTATTTACACTCTTCGTGAAATCCTGAGTGCCTTGGGGGCTGGGATTATACCTATTCATGTCTTTGGTGCACCTCAGCATCTAGCATTCTGAGTACCAGACCCGTATAATTAAAATATGTATATGTGTATCTGATGGACTAGATTTTTAAAATTTTTTTCAGTATTCCATTTTAATTTGTCTACCGGCATATTGGCTTCGACCCTTTGTGGTATTGTTGCGTTATTATCATGCCTCCTCTAGGGAACAGTGCTATCCATAACTTTGCTCAGCGTATTCAGAGTTAACATAGTTCCATCTCAAAATGTAGAAACCTGCCGTAGGGTCGTGTAGGTCCCTTTGCCCACCCCCAGCATGGTTTACGTTATAATATACGTCGTATTTGCAGCATTGGAGCACCCAGCCAGCACTTTCTGCTCCACCCTGCAATTCCTATGCTAAAGAAATTAGGAAAATATATTTTATGCTCATCCAGATATTTACCCCTCTGTCGCTCTTCATGCTTGAAGGTTCAGCTTTCCCTTCAGTATTTCTCTGCAGCCTAATAATTTCTTCAGTGTTTCTGTAGAGCATGTTTGGTGGTAAAAAATTCTCTCCTCGTTTTCTTTCATTTGAGACTTTTAAAATTTCATCTTCATGCACCATGAGCTTTTCTTCTCAAAGGTCTGTGCCTTGGTGATTTCCCATTCCCCGAGGAGACACGCTGTGACCCACGAATGCTTTGCTTACAGATGCCTTTTCCTGCTAGGCTGGAAGATCCTTGAGAGTACAAGCACAGTCTGCTTTCTCTCCATGTGTTCACGGCCTAGCACAGTGCCTGCTGATTATTCATATATGGAACTAAAACATGTTTGCGAAGAGAACGGAGATACCTTCAACTTCAAGGTTCCGGATGGTTCTGCTAAGCCAATTTATGGTTAAGATTGTACTGAAAACGTAGTTAATTCTAGAGTATAAGCACGTCTGTGTGTGCACACACACAGACCTGAAGTGTCTCCCTAAGTGGTTCTTCCATTAATACAGCATTGCTGGCTTGAGAAAAATTCTCATTCCCACCCTTACTGATATCACTCTCACCTGGTGGCATTGTTGCCACCATCCTTACAAAGACATCGAACACTGGGCTCGAATTCTTTTCTTTCGTTGTATTTTTCATTCTCAATCTCCTGCTATAAAGGGGTGGTGTTCTTTACATACCAAGTTTTCAAATGTTTTACTTAGCCTTCTCTCACTCTCTTATTCTCACCATCTTATAAAATTAGTACGTCAGTTTCTAAATTGAAAAATCGGGGTCAGAAGGGTGTAGTATCAGAGACCGTGGAAGTGTCAGAGTTAGGACTACAAGTGCCCACCTCCCTAGTTGGCTTCAGTGCATCACGTCGTATGGTTGTTGCTAGGACTTAAAGGGGGTATGGTTTAAAGATTTACTCTAATTACATTATATGGATATATTATAAATCTTATGGGAAATAAGGCCAAAATAAGACGAAAGCCGGCAATATGGCCTGTGGGCGCTGGCACAGAGGAAGTCTGGACGGGAGTCGGAGGGCACTCCAGTGGCTCCTCCCGCTGTTCGTGTTCTTTCAGTGTCTGTCTGCGTTGGGATCGCGTTCGGTTGGCTGCCGTTTCTCTTTCCGCCTTTGGCCTCTCTCGTGACTTACAAGTCCTTCCACTGGAAAAAAGAAAAAAGTTTCTCCTCCTTAGTGATGTCTTCTTAGTTCCTCTCTACTATTACATTTTAATTTCATTTTCAAACATTTATGAAGGATAAACTTCATATAGATCCCCCAAATGCTCAAGTTTTGAGCTAAAACTTTTCTTTTGCCCCAGATATCTTGTGAAAGCCATCCAGAGTTCGATGATCACTGAATCAAATTTCCTTTTCCATTTCTCTCAACA
The DNA here is from genome assembly GCA_004026885.1 of Lyroderma lyra. NCBI lineage: Eukaryota > Metazoa > Chordata > Mammalia > Chiroptera > Megadermatidae > Lyroderma > Lyroderma lyra. Next base: position 12,595 of record PVJL010015215.1, on the reverse strand, counting down.
GTTCAACAAGACCTTATGTGGTTAACACTCACGTTCACTTTGAAAATATTTATTTCCTGGCTTCTCTGTCTGATCTTAAATTTCCCTGATGACACTACTTACCAGGTCCTTGGGCATTTCTTTTTTCTGCCTTCCATGCAACATGGGTGTTTTCTAATCCTATGACCCTAGCTTTCTTTTTTTATTTTCTAACACTCTTATCACAAATTCCTTCTATTCTTCTGGTTAGCTTCCTTCTATGCTTCTGCTCTCTAGATGACGCTTAAATCCCCTGAGACGAACTCGTAATTGTCATTTATAAAATGATACATATTGAACTCTGATTGACACTTTCTCTCTAGAATCCTTAACTCCAAACCCAACTCCACGTCTTAATTTCTAGTCGAAACAGCTGCAGTGGACATTGTCATCCTGAATGTCTCTCTGACAGTTCAAATCAAACATAACTTAAACAGGAGTTAACTTCTTCCCTCACTTTTCTCAAATCTCTATTTTTATTCATGAAAATATAATGACCCAAGTTATCCAGTCTTGAAACCTTAGATTTATTTTTGTTTTCTTTTCCTTCCTTTGACATTTCCACCTTCATGTAAGAGACAGTCTTTAATAAATTTATTCCCGAGATGGCATATTCCTTGCTTGAGATGTGACACGGTAGGTAAAAGTATTGAGAGGCAGAAGGTAGGGACTGACTGCCTGGTCTTGGATTTTAGTTCTGCCACTTACGAGGTGGATGAGCTTACGTAAAGCACTTAATCCAAACAGTTGGGATAATAACATTTCACAGGATGGCTGAAAAATCTAATGAATTAATATGTATAAACCACTTTGAAGGCTTCAATAGGTGTTAGTTAGCTTCTATTATTGATGGGTCAGGAAATTTTTATCAGTTTTCACTTAGGGTTTTCCCTTTTTCTCCAAAACGAAGTTCTAGCCTCCAGACTCTTAGCCGCATCAGCACTCATCTCACTCTGCTTCAGTATAGGTGATAGGACTTACCTGACTGATAAACATACACATAAACCTGCTTGTTGGACGTGGGCCACCCACTCCTCTATTGCAACAAGCTGACAGCTAGCCTGCCCGTGGTCAGTGTTCCAGGACCAGCTGTGCCAATTGCTCCAGCTCTAAAGTTCAGTTAGTCGGCCTATCGGATTCTTAACAGTGAACTTTAATTCAGCCGCCATCAGCAATAGTCATCATAGGGTAGCCAGTGTCTGCCACTCTGTTATCTTCTCAAAAGCTGAGCAGATGAGTTCCTCTTCTGATGCTTCTTGGAGAAACACACTCCAACCAAAGCTCATTTCCATTACACCATTCAAAAGGAAAATAAAGTACAAGGGCTGTCTGGAGAGTACCCAGCCACGTAATATGAACCATAGAGGCATTTATGGCTGCAGTTTGTCCAGGCAGCCCTCGTATGTATTCATGAGGTCTGACAATTAAGTTCATAAACTCGTCCTAGAAAACGTGCTCCACACCTCATCGATGAGTATCACTACGCCCACCTTCCAAGCACTCCCCTTGGGAAGCTGTGCACCAATGCCAGCACCTAATCCACCTTTCAAAGCAGTTTTGGAACTCCTTTTCTGCCATCAGAGCTGTCATTGTATTTCCCTTGATCTGAATGTCATCAAAGTGTCTTCCTTTCAATATTTCCTTTATCTTCAGGAAAAGAAAAAAAGTCACTGGGGGCCAGATCAGGTGAGCAGGGAGGGTGTCCCAACACAGCTATGTGTGTCCTGGCTACAACTCCCTCTCAGACAGAGCCGTGTGAGCTGGTGCGTCGTCGTGATGCAAGAGCCCTGAGCTGTTGGTGAAAAGTTCAGGTCGTTTTTGTCTTTTTCACGCAGCCTTTTCAGCCAAATTGTAAACTTGGTTGACCATTTGTCCAGTTGGTACAAATTCATAATGAACAATCCCTCTGATATCAAAAAAGTTTAGCAACATTGTTTCAACTCTTGATTTGGACTGATGGAACATTTCTGGTCGTGGAGAACTGGCTGACTGCCACTGTGCACTCAGACGCTTTGTTTCAGGTCGTGTTGGTGCCCCCATGTCTCATCCCCAGTGAGAACACGGCCCAGATCATCGTCCTGCCTCTGCAAAAGGCCTTGGCACGCTTCAACTCTCCTTTACCTTTTGTTCATGGGTGAGCTCCTCCGGGACCATGTCTGCACACACCTTTCTCCTGCCAAGGTTTTCAGTTAAGATTTTCCTGTTTCTCTATCGATGTTTGCTTGCTCTGCTGTGCTTCTCACAGTGAACTAAAAATTTCGACACAGAATTTGACTAATTTCTGCAATGTTTTTGTCAGTTCTGCTCATTACTGGCCACCCTGACCTCTCTTCATTAGTGATGTTTTCTCTCCCCTCAGAAAAACATGTAATACATTTACACTGTGTTTTCTTCATTATCCCCATTAACCTGGACTAACATGTCCCTGATGTCACTTCCACTCCTGCCAAGTTTAACAAGAAATTTAATGTCTGTTCATTGTTCTAATCCAAGCTCTGATATTCTTGTGATGGCACAGAAAATCGCGCAACAACAATAATGAACGCCACTCAGCAGGACACGGCCACACGTCCACACGAACACAGCTGTGAGACACAGACACACCAAGGGGGTGGCACCCCACCGAGTGGTTTGTACAGAGCCGCCCATGTGAGCGCGTGGTGGCGAGTTCGGGAACTTGATTGTCCAGTCTCATAGGTCGTCATTTATTTAACACATACGAGCTGAGGAGGACGATGGGGTGTTGTAGGGGCTTCTGCATCTAACTAGCATTCTGGAGCATGTTGGAAGAGAGAAGACGTGAACCCGCCGTGTACTGGGCTTACGCTCTTTCTCCCAATCTTTGATCTGAGGCTTGGCGATGTGTAGGCTCTAATGCTTCCCTTTGTAACCTGAGACTGACTGAAGGATGCAGAGCCTTCATCATTTGTGCTGCTTCTGCATTTTGTTTATTAAGCTCCCATCACATTTATAAGCTCCCCTGTCTTGTAAGTATATGAATTTTTATCGTTTTTAGCCAACGAGAGAGCAAGCTTCTTGATGAGAGACAGTACATTCCAGATACTTTTGTCCCAAGAAGATGATGATAAATAGGTGATGAACTAATGTATACTAGTGGAGACTATATTAGATCCAACAGGCTTGCGTTTAATATCAGTTTTATTCCTCAAGCACTTTTCCTCCACATATATAAAATTGGAACAATAATACAGAAATAAAATGAGAATTAAATAAAATAATGGATGTGAACACACAAATCACAGTTCCTCATGAGCACTGCCTGAATATTGGGTGAAGATGTGAAATTTGTAAGAACCTTTACTTCCATAAGAAGTACAGGAGCCCATTGATTTTCGTTGTCTATCTCTCTGCATAGCCCAGTATAAGTATTTGTGAAGTCTGCTTTCATATCAGCGTTCTGCTTTTTTCTTTAGTGTGTATTTTGTTTATATCTGTCCTGCACAATTTCTCTACTTAACTATTGGCTTATCAAATAATTCAGGACATCTGACAAGTGTGTGAGTCGCCATAATGAAACCTGCATTGGAAGGTAGAATTAATGACCTTTAGTGAAGCAACAGGAGATGCTCAGTGTGTTCTCGAATCTTACTAACAAGATGACATTATTTAGATTTTTGTTTCAGTTGCTTAGTTACCAGTCTCTGTAAATCTTTTCAAGTTGCTTAGAAGAGTTTAAAAAAGGAAGTATATATAGTTTTTCCATTTTTCTTCCAAATAGCACACATACATGCAGACTAAAAGAAGAAAGACGGCATAATTAGAGGAAAGGAATTTTAAAGGGTTGGAGAGAGTGACACCATTTTGGTCAAATTCTGGGGAAGGAGAAGCCGTTAGTTCCAGGGTATTTTAGACGCGAGAGGAAGCAAAACCAAAGCAGGTGTTAACCAGCAAGAGAATAAGGAAAGGTATATCCTGACATCACGACACACACAGCAATCGCCCATGCGTTAACAACAACAGGGAGACACTTCTATTTTGAGTACTTTGTTTGGAAGGGGACTGTTCATTTGATGTTTGTTGAGTTTTGTTTTGTTTTGTTTTGTTTTACTCACTGATTTCTGGACAATTGGTAAGGTGGTTTCTGTCTTCTGACCATCAATTAAGTCTCATTTGGTTTATAGACATTAGAAAAAACTTGATTAATATTTTTGATTTTATGTTTTAACTAGTATAAAACAGATTGAAATGAAGGAAATTATATTATTTTTTAACATTTTTATTGTGGTAGATTACACATAAATGAATAAATTTTATCTTAACCATTTGTAAGGGCACAGTAGAGTGGAATTAACTATATTCATATTGTTGTGTGATCGTCACCACCATCCTTTTCATGGACCCTTACCATGTAGCAAAACTGAGTCTGTATCCCAATTAAATAACAACCCCCTCTCTTCCTCCCCTCTCAGCGCCTGGCAGCCGTGATCCTCCTCCCATCTCCACGACGGTGACGGCTCTCCGTACCTCACGTAAGTGAAACCCTACGGTGTTGTGTCTTTGTGACCGACACATTTGGCACGTTTTCCTTAATGCCTCAAGGCTCATCCATGTTGTAGCATGTCAGTGCCCTTCCTCTGTAAGGCCGACTAATACTCTGTACGTACGTGCCGATTTTGCTTACCTGTCCATCTGCTAACGAACGTGGTGTACGAGTGCCTCTTCAGGACCCTGTTCTCAGTCCTTGTGGGCACACGCCCGGAAGCGACAGCGCTGAGTCATACAGGAGTGGTACCTTTACCTTCTTGCAGCACTGCCATAGTGCGTTCCCCAGAGGATGGACCGTGGCACATCCCCACGAACAGGGTGCAAAGGTTTCCCTTTTCCTCACACCCTGCCTACACTTGGTATTTCCGGTTTGGTTTTTGTAGTCATCTAAATGGGTGTGAGGTGCTATCTTCCTGTGATTTTGATTTGCATCCCCTGATGATTAGTGATGTTGAACATTTTTCCTTGTGGTTATTGACCATTTGTATACCTTTTTGAAAAGTGTCTATTCAAGTTTTTTTCTTATTCTGAACCATTTGTTAATGTTGTATCTCATACACACACACACATACACACACACACACAAAAGGGCTGTCCAGAAAGTATCCAGCCATGTAATGTGAAAAACAGAGACATTTATGGCTGAATTTTTTTTCCTGGACAGCCCTCATATACATGAGTATGTATATGTATTTATTTTTTCAGAATATCAGAAAAATATATGAGAATATATTTTTATTATCACATATATAATTTAATTTTCTTTCGTGTGGTGGGTTGTCTTTTTACTCTGTTGATGCACAGATGGTGGTGGCTGAGTTTCCACGGTGGAAACTTGTGGGTATGTCACTGTGGTTGCTTCTGGTCCTTCCGTGAAATACAAACAAGGGTGTCTGCTGATAGTGAATATGGAGGGGAGGTATTTGCTTGGCGTTTCTGTTTGTTTGCTTTAGGTTTGGTTTTAAATATATTGAGCCTTGGAAAAGGTAGTTATTAATAAACATCAGGTGTGTGAGATGTGATGCACATTTCAAGAGAGCATCAATACTTTTCTAAAAGTCTCTTCAGATTCCACTGTTCTTTGGGAGAACGTGTACATAGCAGCTTGGGAAGGTTTTCTCCTCCAACAACTCATGATGGGGGGTGTGCTAGGCACAGGGCATTGGGGAACATTTTAGTCCAGTAATGTGTTTACCAACTTGCACGTCTCCCCTTACAGAGACGAGAGAGAAAATAGTCAGCCACCAAGTAGTGTTTAAGAGCAGTGGACAACTGTGAGACTATCCAGAATATACAGTTTCCCAGCTAATAATGATTTCATTCAGTTTGTCAGGGATGAGTGCTCATCTGTCTCAGATGATAAAAGACCACAGGAAGATTTCCAGGCAGAGAAAGTGTCCACTTAAACAGTAAACTCTAGACACCTCTTTCTAGGTAAATGACCTAAAATCTAGTCTGTAATTATGACAGATAGGAGACAGCAGCAGCATATGTTGAGCTCATCACACCCTGCAACTTTACGACGACAAAATTCAAGTGACCATTCATCATTACAATTGTATCAGCCATCCTTTGTCTGCATTATTTTCCATTAAGCTTCCTCACCTAATATCTTTCAACAGAATTTGCCTGAAATAGCTCAGAGGAGGTGACTTTTTTCCAATTATGCATGGTGTGGGGGTGCATCTAAAAAGGCATAAATGATGCAAATTATTATTTAAGGTAAAAAGATAACCAATCAGAGCTTGAGGGTTGCTTGTATCTAGTTGATTTGCTTTGGGAGGAGGGTTAAAAAAAGACAAATAATCATGTATTGTATGTGACACTTATATATGTGTGTATATATGAGATACATAAATTCTGATGCATAGTAAAGTATCCAAAATCAGCACAAATATTGATGCAAGGGCCAAATGTATCTGTTGATTAGTATTTTCCCCAACCAAAGATAAAATTGGCTTCAATTGCCAAAATAAGAGTATTTTATTTTATTTTATTTTATTTTATTTATGTATTTATTTTAATGTGGGTGGTTCCCTGGCTGGGAATCGAACCCAGGCTGTAGCGTTGACAGCGCCGAAGCCCAGCCACTACACCCCCAGGGAACTCCAATAAGAGTGTTTTAAAATCCTTTTAATTTCCTTCTTACTTAGTTGGTGATGAAGTGACAGTTGGTAGATGGGAACAATTTCTGTTTCTTAAAGGACCTTTAGAAGTTATTAGATGGCACAAGGGTCCACTTGCTGCCTTACTCTGGAGTAAAAATCAAGCAAGAGAAACAGAGTTTTTGGAGGTCATAGGGTGCCAATCTTCTACCTAAGGGGTCAGAAACTTTCTTGTTTCTAAAGGGACAAATAGTAAATATTTTTGGCTCTGTGGACTGTTAGTTTTATCTCTGTCACACTAATCTACTCTGCCGTTGCACTCCAAAAATGTCTTAGACAATATGAGGTAGATGAATGTGGGTGTGTTCCAATAAAATTCTATTTGCCAATCAGGATTTGGGCAGGATTTGGCCTGTGAGTCATATTTTGATAGCTCCTACTCTACCCTATGACAATCTCCCCTCCTCTATTAAAATATATAGATATAGATATAGATATAGATTATTTTTCACCTCCAGAGACAATGAAAAAATAATGAAACAAATCTGTTTGCAAATACAGAGAAGCTTTAATGACACAGGTGTAGAGTGTCTTAGTAACAACAACAAAAATACCCATTATAATGACCTCAGTTAGTAAAATGTGTGTTTTTGTGAAAATGTGGCTTCTTTACCACCACTGAATAAGACGCACGTCAAGATAGTCAATGAGGTTATTGAAGAATCCAAGACTGAGTGTAACCGTCATTCCCTGCCAGATTAACCACACATTTGTGATAGGCCGAGGACAACATGCAGGAAACACTAATTCTCCAGGGAACCCAGTGTCTCTTGAAAGTACCGTGTCTCCAAGTTTGTGCTGTGGAGATGAAGAAGTTGAGAAGAGAAGTGCTTCACTGTAATGCTGCATGTGCATGTGTGTGAGTGTGTGTGTGTGCGTGTGCGTATCTGTATCTGTGTGTGTCATGTACATGTGTACTCCATGAAAACCTCTGCAATACTTCCCATGAAAAATTACAGGACTTATGAAAAAAATAGAGTAGAGGAAGACCATTTAAAATCTTAGGACATGTGGAGGTACTGCTACACTAACACGGATGACTAATTGCTGAAAAACTAAAGGCTTTACGATTACCATCAGGAACAAGACAGGGATGCCCCTCTAACCCTCGATATTCCACATAGATGGGAAGCCCTAGCCGGAGCAGTCAGACAAGAGAAAGGAATAAAAGACATCCATATTGGAAATGAAGAAGTTAAATTGTCATTTTTTGCAGATGACATGATTCTTTAAATAGATAACCCTAAAACTCCACCAAAAACCTATTGGAAACAATAAGCAAATATAGTAAAGCTGCAGGATACAAAAGCAATGTAAAAAAAAAAATCCATTGTGTTCCTATATACTAACAATGAAATTTCAGAAAAAGAAATGAAAAAAATAATTATTTTCCAATTGCAACATCAACAAGAAAAACTTATGAATAAACTTAAAAAAGATGCGAAGGACCTATACAATAAAAACTACAAGACATTATTAAGAGTAATTGAAGAAGGCACAGAGAAATGGAAAAACATTTTATGTTCATATACTGGAAGAAACAATACAGTTAAAATGACCATATTACCCAAAACAATATACCAATTTAATGCAATTCCCATCAAAATCCCAATGACATTTTTTTTTAAAGAAATAGAACCAATATAACCATCAGATCTGTATGGAAACACATAACACCCCAAATGGTCAAAGCAATCCTGAGGGGAAAAAAAAGGCCAGAATTATCACACTCCCTGATTTCAAATTATACTACAAAGTGAAAATGATCAAAACAATATAGTATTAGCAGAAAAACAGATGTACAGATGAATGCAACAGAATTAAGAAGTCAGAAATAAACCCAAATATATGTGGGCAGATAATTTTTGACAAAGAAGTCAAAAGTATACAATGGAGAAAATAAACCCTTTTCAATAAATGGTGCTGTGAAAATTGGAAAGCCACATGAAAGGTAATGAAATGAGACTGCTTTCTGTTACTATACACCAAAATTAATTCAAAATGGATCAAAGACCTAAATATAAGACCAGAAACAATAAATTGCATAGAAGAAAGCATAGGTACTACCCTTACGTACTTTGGTTCACAGAGGAGTTTATGAATTTGACCTCAAAGGCAAGGAAAGTAAAAGCAAAAATAAATTAATGGGACTATATCAAACTAAAAAGGCTTTTACACAGCAGCAGGAACCATCAACACAACAAAGAAGCAACCTACCAATGGGAGAAGATATTTGCAAACAACACCCCAATAAGGGGCTAATATTCTTGAATTTTTTAAAAAACAAGTAATTTAAGAACTTTTTAATAAAGAAAACTTTAATCTCGTGATTTTTTTCCAAACATTCAAAAAGAAGTAATACCAAATCTTTCACAAATGTTTCATGGAATTCATAGAACACACAGCTCAGCTTACTTTATACAGCAGGAAAATGTAAATCAAAACCCTAATGAGATACACTTCATACCCAGTAAGATGGCTAAGATCAAAACATCAAATAGTAAGTGTTGTCAATGATGTGGAGAACCTGGGACCCTCAGGCATTGATAATGGAAATGTAATATGGTGCCAATGCTTTAGAACACACAGTCTGGAAGTTTTTCAAATGACTGAACTCGGAGCTACCCTATAACCCAGCTATTTCATTCCTCAGTATATACCAAGAGAAATGAAAACATATGTCTCCACAAAAACTTGTGTATGAATGTTTATAGCAGCATTATTCATAGTCAAAATAAGAACCAAAAGGGATGAGCAACCCAAATGCCCATCAACATGAATAAAGAAAATGTAAATCCATCGAAGTAGAATAATATTTATCAATAAAAATCAATGAAATACACATATGATGAGCTGGAAGGACCTTACAGGCATTATGTTAAGTGAAAGAAGGCAATTGCAGAAATTCACATACGACATCATTTCATTCATATTGCTGTTGGAATAGGAAAATCTATAGATACGTGAAGTAATGTAGTGGTGTCTTAGGGCCGGATAGCGTTGGGAGAGGACTGCTCACTAAGTGGGGGCAGCCAAAGCGTTCTTTGTGAAGCGACGAACATGCCGTACACTTGACTTTGGCTCTTATTGCACATGTCTGTACGTGACTGAGGGCCACTGAATTGTGCACTCGAAGTAGTGAATTGTATGTTACATGAGTTGTAGCACAAGCTGTTTAAAAGAGGAATATCGTACAGATAAAATACTCGGGGGAAAAGACCCAAGGACAACATTTAATATAAAGAGAAAATAGTAAAACAATACAATGTGCATTAGACACGAAGAATACAGACTCTCACCTCTGAAAAGGTTTCTACTGTGAACCCCCCTGCGGAGTAGCTTCGTGACTTTAACCTCCAGAGGCTGTTTGCTCACATGGATAACGAGGGTACCTTTGACCACTCCCCCGCAGGGTCGGAGTTGATTTTGGAATTGACTAAGGAAGGGTGTGGCTGTCCCTTGCACAGCAGCTGGCACACAGTGAGTTCTCCAACACCGTGTTCACTTCCTGTTCCACCAGGTTTTACTGTGGAGTCACGTTCATGTGCCCTGGTGTCCCGGGCAGGGGGCCACTCACTGTCAGATGGGGACTGGGGATGCTTCCAAGGGGAAGGAGCTCTGAGGTGGGTGAGGCGCGCTGGGGCTTTTAGCAGAGGGAGGCCAATGACACATAAGCAAGGGAGGCTTCCTTGGCCTGGAGGAGCGGGCTGACCGTGCAGGGGGACGGTCCGCACCATACACGTCAGGTTTAGAGACGAGTACACTGGGGCTTAGAAAGGAGGTGACCGATCAACGTGGCACGATTGGAATGTGGCAGAGGGGGAGAGTCCCCACAGATCTGCTGGTCCCACGGCTGCAGCATCTTTATAGTAGAAGGTGGAACTGTAGCTTCTCTTCAAAGTTTCTGTCGGAAACCTCTCTTCAAAGTTTCTGTCGGAAACCGTTGTCCTTCGTGACTCGGAGCCTCATGGTAGTGCTGAAGTTACCGCATTTTGGTCAGGATGAATGGTCCCGCTCAGCCTTGTCTCACAGATCCTGCTATCATGTCCTTGGTGACACTGAAAGCCTCAGTAGAAACTGTCTAATTCAATATCCAGCAAGACAAAAAATGTTCATGACCAGAATAAAGTACATTTTTAAGTAAAATATATTCCGTTGTAGGAGGTAAAAAAATAAATCCCGAGGGTTCTTAAACAATAAGCATCCTGAAAATGTCCTAAAGAACCAATCATTTTTTTAAAAAATGACTAGCGGAGCTCTTCAAAAAATTGGGGTTATTTCCAAATATTTTGAACAAAAAAATGTATAGCTTCTGATGCATTTAGAGAGGCAAGAAATCAAAAATAATTGTTGGTATCAAATATTCATTGGGATATGCAGTGCCAAGATTTCGTTTGCAGCACAATAATATTGTAATTCCCCTCTTGTGACTACTCAAAATAGAAAATTCTGCCGTGATTCCAGGAGAAGCTCCTTTATAATAAATAGATGGTGTCTGTGCTTGCCTTTGTAAGAGCACCTAATGGCAGTGCTTCAGGTTTTATCCTTCTCCGCTGTCATAAAAGCACATTTCAGACCTTTGGGGGCTGAAATGTTCAACTACAACTAACATCTTGATGCAAAAGTACTTAAAGAATAGTCTCAGTAATAATGAAATTCCAAGTACAAGGTCAAAAAAAAATCTGTGCAAGTTTTCTGCAAGTTTATTTCACAGATTCCACATGCATGCACACAGATACAGTAGCTACAGTTGCGCGCAGTAGAGTACTAAAAGTGCAACATCTTCTACATATGTCAAACCTGTCACTTCAGACGTGCTCTACATACGCACCGTTTTGTGAGGGGTTTCGCGTGCGTGGTCTTAGCGGGCGGAACGCTTGGCCATTTGCGTTCTCTGGGTGCACGTCCCCATTTTTGTTCTTGTCACTTGTTTATCCCTTTTTTCTCTCATTTGAGAAGGGTAGCATTCAGTATTTAAAAACCTATGGTAATGTGTGTGTGTGTGTGTGTGTGTGTGTGTGTGTACGTGCACATATCTTTCTGTCTTGATAGTCCAACACTGCATTTCAGTTGCCTGTTTTCATGTTACGTGTGAATACTAAGTTGGGTTCTGCCTGCAGGAGGTGCCGTTGCTGGTTTGATTGTTTTCCCGTCCCTCACCTCCTGTGTGTGGTGGCTGCTGGTCCCTCAGTGTCTTACCCCTTTTTTCAAATGGTCCTGAGATGGATGGGCACATCGTACTCTGGAAGTCGTGGCCTTCACTCACCTGCGAGGCCCACGCCTGACTCAGATCAGTGTGTGGGGTGCTGTCTCTCTCCCTGAGGGCACGGACAGCCGCGTGGCAAAATTCACATTCCCGAGTGCTTCCTGGGTTAGGCCAAGGCTAGACTCATCCGAGACGCTTCCGATCCGCCCCTCCGCTGCCTCTGTCCCACTCCGTCCCTCACTTGTCCTTCAGGAAGTCAGTGACCAGCGATTTTCTCTCTGAGTCTGTTTCTGGAATATCTGACAGTAGCACAATCGCTCAATGCACTGTTTCTACCTGAATACGTTATTTAGCACTTATTAGGGCATTATCATGGGGTCAAGGCTGCATCAGAGACTCCACTTAATCTTGACCTCAATTCCAGGAAGTGGTGACTGTCGCTTCGTTTTTGCTTTACGTCCTTGTATCCTTTGAAATGGAGCCAGGCGGCCGCTCGCTGAGGTAGCGGTAGGTCGCCCGTGGGGCCTCATGGCAGCACGCCCGCCCTCAGGAGGCGTGTACAGACTGCAGGCAGGACAAAGACGTGAGCTGAAACATACCTAACGTAGCTCAAAGCTCCAAACGTTTTCCAGCCGCTAAGGATGAACGTTAAGTCCTGAGCAAGGTCCACTGTTCTGCCTTCATGCCCAGGGGACGGGGG
>PVJL010015214.1:17500-25134 GCA_004026885.1 Lyroderma lyra | reverse complement strand
CTTTTTAAATGAAATAAAGAAAGCATCCTCCTTAATCCTTAGGTAAAAAAGAAAGTGCAAGTGCTTTTTCTACCTGTGAATGAAAGTAGGTAATCTGCATGTCATTTTTTCCCCACATTTTTTATCATATTGGCTTAAAATTCAGTGCACAAATATTAATACATTCTTACAGCTAACATATTTGGTTAGCTTTAATTTACAAAAAACTAAATTTAATGCATTAATAACCTACTGCCTTAATGACTTGGTCATCTTTGGAATGAGGAGGCAAAACCATTTTTCAACTGTTATTTCTATGTTGTGGATAATATTGAAGCTAAACTATGGATAATAATTGCTATTTCAAAGTGATGTATAAATGGCAGAAGAACAAGACAGAGAACTGGAAATCTTCCAAACTCTTTCAAAGAAGAAAGCAACCTCTACATTTTACATCCAGATCAAAGATCCTGGCATCCTTCATATTTTTACAAAATTGTAATGGGAGGCTTCTCAAAGAGTTTTGTTACTCACATGGTTCTACAATAGGCAGACAGTCCGGATTCCAGCCCAGCATAGAGGGCTTGATTTCTTTCCTTCCTATGCAAATGGTGGAGATACTGTCAAAATGGCATTGCTTCCTGAGAGGAAACTTTTACACTGAAAAGGGACATGGAATCATTCTATATCTAGCTGTAAAAATGCCACATGCACATTTTTTTTTTTTTAATGCCCAATATTAGTGTTTGAAAAAAAAATTTCTTCAAGTAAAAATTTTCTTTCGGAATCAGGTAGGTAAGATAGGTAGCTGCTAGGACATGTGATGTAGTTTCTTTCATTAGCTTCTCTCCTCCCCAACCCCCAACCCAACTCTACAATGACATTGAACTCCTTGTAGTTTCCTGAATAGACCTTGTCATGGCACACATTCTTCTCCATGTTTCTTCATGTTGACTACTCTACTTCTTTGTTTCCTTCTTTGACTTATTCCTGTTGGCCTCTTTAACACTATCTTATATTGCCATAAGACTGGCTTATAGTCCCCTATTTTGCTTATAAGGCACCCTCAGCTTCTTCTATTCTACATTCTATTGAAATGATTGATTTAGTGGCTTGACGCTCTTTGAGTAAGACAAATTTGCACTCACGGCTAGCATATGGTAGGTGCTTAGAAAAATACTTAAATTGAAGTGTTTCTTCTCATAAAATATATAAAATGATAATATATTTTCTGAGTAGTGATTTTGGCCTTCATTTCTTCTACCCATAAATAGTAAATCCTGTTTAATGGTAGTTTTGGCCATGGTACCTCAAATCTCAGCCCTACACTGGACACATTGGGCTAGTGATTAACCTTTAGGCCTTATCTGTAAAATGAAGGTAGTAATATTGTTCATACTGTCAGTATTGCCTTATAACTGCCTTATAACAATATTGTGAAAATTAGATGTGGTTATCTATAAAGTATTTAGCAAAGACATAGTAAATACTCAGCAATGTTAATTGTATTATTACAATTCAAGAATGAATACCAATTCCTCTAGAACCAGAGATTTCAGTGATCAATGAACCTGGAGCATCAAGAGTTGTTTTAGTATTTAGCCCATAATAAGGCCTCAAATTTGAGTGTACTTACAAGTTACCTGGGTGCTTCTTAAAAATATGAATTGCTAAAACCCAGTATGTCTGGGAAGACTGTCCAGGAATCTGAAGTTTTAATTCATGTTCTATTGATTGTTAATGTGTATTCATGGGACACACTTTATAAAATCCTCGTCTTTCACACAAGCATTGAATTTCGTTCCCCTAACTTTCAGAGAGATAACAGGAGATGAGAAGTTAGTAAGAGAAAATCAAGCTGACCTAGGAATAAATTATCTAAAGGCAGAAATAAATTTTGCTAAGAAATGCGAAGTTCAGATGTTCAATGATTCGTTTTTTTCTCACTTTCAACTTAGGATGTCTAAACAGGGACGAACCATCATCTTCTCCATTCATCAGCCTCGCTATTCCATCTTCAAGTTGTTTGATAGCCTCACCTTGCTGGCCTCAGGAAGAGTCATGTTCCATGGGCCTGCTCAGGAGGCCTTGGGGTACTTTGCATCAGCTGGTATGGTTGCCTTTTTCATGGAATGAGATCCTTTATTAATAGAATCCTGAAAGAGCAGAGGAGGTGGACGAGAGTGCTCTTTGATCCTTGACTAGACATAGTACAGGTTCTACCATTATAGAACGTCTTTGGTCTGTTTGGTGCTAGAACTTTTCTTCATTTTGCAGCACTAGGTTGTTATTTAGGCCTCTTTCTTACACTATTTGAGTATGCCAGCATACTCTGTGGTGTGTAGGATTATTTCTACTGGGCCTCTATCAATTTTGCTTGCCAGTTCTGGTGACCTTTTCCTAACAGTTCAATAAATGTATTGGCCTTGTAGACAGTTATTTATTGCTTGAACATTTTTGGAAAGGTCTAATATCACCAAATAATTTGTCTTATTGATAATATGATGGTCAAGCTTAATCATTTCCCCCCCTCATGTAGAATGTTGGTCTGACTTCAAGAGGGTTCATGGGGATTTTGCTTAATTTTCTAGTAAAGTTAGCTTGGCAATTGAGGCTTTGAGTGGATATGAGTCACTTACCAGTCAATAGACGGCTACTCCTAAGCCTGATTTTGAAGGGCCAACATTTCTGATAGTTCTGGGCTTCCTAGTTCTATTTCAGATGAAAAGGGGTAATATTTTTTTTATGGTGCATGTAATCTGCTTCATTTTATAGCTATTTGGATATGATTACAGATGATGTTCCATGACTCCAACTATAATTTTAAATAATCTCTAGCTATATTTTAAAAATTGTTTCTGTTGAATCTCTATCATTTAAAATAATCAAGTATATGTAGGTCTGGGGAGTATAGGGGAGGTGATTCTAAGAGTCAGTACAGGCCAAGTTGAGTTCAGATGATCAGGCTTAAGAAGTCAAGGAAAGCCTTTTGGTGTGTGTGCCGGGCATGTCCTCTTCAGAATGCTCCTATGGTGACTTATTCTCCATATTGGAATTACCACTGCATAATAGATGTGGACCCGAATTTAGTAGGTAGAGAAGGAACCATTGCTAAAGTGGGTAGTGGCGTTCTTGAAGTTCCCATGTGAACCCTGAGAACAGAACCCATCCTGGGCCTCTCCCAAACACAGTCCTGGTGGGTGACAGTCAGCTTTGTTTATGGTCTTGCTTTGAGGAAGAAGCGTTAGTCCTAGATGCATCTTTCTCCCCCCCCCCCCCTTTTTAAACTTAAATGTCTATTTTTCCTGGGGCCTATATTTAGGTTTTTGAAGAAGTAATGATAAGAGCCAAAGTATATTGACAGGTGTTAAAGGCCTCATGAATTATGGTGGGTAAGGCTCTCCAG
Organism: Lyroderma lyra; assembly: GCA_004026885.1. Lineage (NCBI taxonomy): Eukaryota > Metazoa > Chordata > Mammalia > Chiroptera > Megadermatidae > Lyroderma > Lyroderma lyra. Next base: position 21,749 of record PVJL010015214.1, on the reverse strand, counting down.
GAGTCCCAGGTTGGTTTGGAGTATTTTTTTGCCAGGAGATAGAATTATTGAAATATTATGTGCTTGAATGTATAAAAAGAAAAAGTAACATAGTAAGGGGAGAAGAGAGAAAGAAGATGAGGGTGAAGTTAGATTTGTCAGCTCTAGCCTTACCTTCCTCATCCCAAGATAGTGAGTTATTTTCCAAGACCAAGTTTATGTGCCTGAATTGCCTCTTCTGTAGGTCACCACTGTGAGTTCCATAATAACCCAGCAGACTTCTTCTTGGATATCATTAATGGAGTCTCCTCTGCTGTGATATTAAACTCTGAGGATGAAGATGGTGAAGGTATATGACTCTGTTGAGGGTCACTGTTTATCACTTAATGAACTGGCTGATGTGTAGTAATGTGGTAGCTCATTAAATGTGGCTTTGTGAATTTATATTACTGATGGGGCCCTCTGATGTCAGTTGTCTTAGGCTGCTGTAACAAGAATACTATAGACTAGATGACTTAGACAACAAACACTTATTCCTCACGGTTCTGGAGGCTGGGATGTCCAAGATCAGGTGCCAGCAGATTCCGTGTCTGTTGAGGCCCCGCTTCCTGGTTCATAGGTGGTGACCATCTTCTTGTTGTCTCCTCCTGTGGTGGGGAGGGAGGGAGCTCCCTGGGGCTTCTTACAAGGGCATGAATTCCATTCATGAGGGCTCCACCCTCATGACATAATCACTCACCAAAGGCCCCACCCCCAAATAACATCACATTGGGGACTGCATTTCAGTATATGGATATATAGGGGGAAGACAAACATTCTGTTTGTAGGACAAGTCAACAACAATTTTGTTGTCTATCAGCGCTGTGTTTTTTATCTTATTTATAAGTGAGCTATTGTATGATAGTGTCAGTTTTAAGAGAGTTTGCATTAAAAGATAGGCTCATTGTGTATGCAGTTTTTTAAATAAGAAACTTAGCAATTTATGCATTTGCATGTAGTAGAAAGCAAGGACAACACCTTTATATTAAAATGACAACCCCCTATGGTAAGAAGATTATTTTTAAAAAGTCAGGGTACAAATAGTATACTTAAGGAATGGTGAGTGGGTTTGTATCCATAAGTTTATGAAAGTAGTCAGGCCAAGTAACTATATTTTTTTGATACGTAAAGCAATAACAGATCCAATAATTTCTTATACTCAAGCTTTAGAATTAAGATGTGAGGGGAGAATCTAAGAAAGGGGTTACAGAAAAATGGCTAAATCAGTTATTTTGTTAATGATTCCCTCTATCCACCTTTGTTCCAAAGTCAAGGAGACTGAAGAGCCTTCCAAGAGAGATAAGCCACTCATCGAAAAATTAGCTGAGCTTTATGTCAACTCTGCCTTCTTCAGAGAAATGAAAGCTGAGTTAGATCAACTGCCAGGGATGCAGAGAAAGAATAGTGTGGCCTTCAAGGAGATCACCTATGTCACCTCTTTCTGTCATCAGGTCAAATGGATTTCCAAGCGTTCATTCAAAAACTTACTGGGTAATCCCCAGGCCTCTATAGCCGAGGTAATTTGATGAATTCTTCTAATTATGCAGTGAAATAACTCATGTGGGAAATTAATACTGAAAAACTTATTTAAGGGTAATGCTTATCTTCTATCCACTCTTCCATTTATTTATCCCTACTCCATTTATGATACAAAAACATTCAATAGAATAAATAAAACAAGTTTTACTTAGGGAAATTCTTTTAGGGTTTTTTTGGATTATGTAATTCAGAATCTTTATTCATTAAGATGAGCTGCAATGGATAATTTTTGTAGAGAAAATCTGTTTTCGAAAACAATGTAGTAAAGGAATTGTTTAGCCACATTTGGTGTTTTCTGCACATGTATATTTCCTGAATTATTCAACAAATTCTTATTGATCATGTGCTGCATTTGGGAGCTTGTACACAGCAGTGAACACAATGGGTAAAAATAAAAATCCCTGCTCTCCTGAAGTCCATTTTCTTCTGAGGAGAGACAGCTGATAAATTCATACAGAAATAAAATGTATAGTGTGGCAGAAGGTAGAAGGGGCTTTAGGGAAGTGTAGAAAGACAGAGAGAAAGAAAGAAGAAAGTGAGAAAGGAGACAGGTAAGAGAGGTTGGTTTGCAATTGAAATCAGGTGGTCAGGGAAGCCCTCACCTAGGCGTTAGGGAATGCGCCTGAGTGTAGGAGGGGGCCGGCTGCTGTGAGGGCAGAGCCCATGTACAAATGCTGTTATCATCGACCTTCCTCATTTAGGGAGTCTGGTCCTAAGAGAGCCGCAGATGCCTAAAACAGTTGGCAATGAACACAAAGGTAGTCAGCAAACTTCCATTAAATAGGCTCTTATTCAGTTTAACTTTCTCTTCATTAGGATGAGATAATGCTTTTTTATTTTTTATTTTGGCTGGCTTTGTTGATAGTTGTTGATAATTACTCTTTATGGATTTTTTTTTTTTTTTTTTTTGCTTTTTGGTATGTGGGTAGCTCCCTGGCTTGGGTATCGAACCCAGGCTACAGCGCCAACGCCGAAGCCTTAAACCACTACACCATCAGGGAACTCCCTAAATTTTTATTCTTTTAGAGTAGATTTAATGTGATTTTGAAACAAGTCTGGTGAATCAGGTCAACCTGGTACCTATTGGTCAGCCATGAGATAACGTAATGGAGTTGATTCTTCAGTGTGATTTATGCATTAGATTTTTTTACTTGAAAAATGAGTTATATTTCTCTTGCCTCTAAAAGTGATTTATAGGTGTCTGGTTTAAGTCACATACCAGAGTGTCAAGAAAATGTATACACTTATACAGGGATGTTATCTATATATTACTTTCGAAGTTGAATTGAATTACAGTAGCAATGTGTAGTATGAAATTTGCTCAAAAGATGGTGTGAATCAAAGAAAATGATGGAAGCACGGTTGTCATTTGAAGAACTCAAGACCATTTTTAAGCGGTATTTGAAATTTGAGAACGTTGTGGAAGTACAGTGACAGTGGAGGCGTGAGTATGAAACAGCACCTCCAACGTGCCTAACAATTGCACACATTCGTGGTAAGTTTGAGACGCATGGTACTGTGTGTGCACAAGGGAAGATCCAGGAAGTCTCGCACAGTGACGAGTCCTGCTTCTTCTGCTGTCAGTGTTGCTCAAGGAGTTATTCAGTGTAATCAGAAGTGTCTAGACACTGATGATAACCACTTTGAACACTGCTTGTGATTGCAGAAGTCACATGTGACTTGTATTCATCTTTTGTACTGGTATATATTGAGTATTAAATTTTAAAAGTTTTTTTCTTTAAATGTGTATACATTTTTTGGCCTCTCGTGTATATGGTAGCTCTGTGCATGCAGGGTGTGATTAGCGTGTGAAGCTTTTTCTAATACACTATGATTCTGCATCTTTGGTGCTAGGCTTCCTTCAGCTACAAATGCTAGGCCTCTGGGTTGCTTGTTCAGCCTGCTTGCCTCCTCAGTGAACTCAGTCCCACAAAAGGAATTCCAAAATTTTCAGAGCAACGGCATCTCATAGAATAAGGATAGAACCTTGCATGTCCCTGAGCATCTGTGGAAGTGGAGCAGCCCATATTCAGAAGTTTGAATGCTGGAATGTTAGCTTAGGACAAGAGTTTACCAGTTTATTTTTGTGAAGGACCAGATAGTAAGCATTTTAGGCTTTGCAGGCCATGTGGTTTTTGTCTCATGCAGAAACCTGCCATTTAAGTGAGAAAGAAGTCATAGGTGATACATAAACAAATGAACATGGCTGTGCTCCAACTACTGATGGACACTGAAATTTGAATTTCATGTAAATTTCATGTGGTAAGAAATATTCTTCCCTCTTTTTAACCATTTAAAAAATGGTAAAAATGGTTCTTATTTTCTGGACTGAACAGAAATACATGATGGGCCATATTTGGCCTTTGGGCCTTTGCTTCCTGACTGGATTTTGGGTTTTTAATTTTGCATGTATGTCATTTGCTTCTGTAAGGGTTTGGAAGGTAGTTTTTATAATATTTTATATCTTCCAGCTGATAAATCTTGTGTCTGTTGTCTTAGAGCTGTACTTGCATTTGAACAAGCCATTTCAGGATTCACCTTTAACCTAAGGTTGATTTGGAAGATCTTGGAATGAATAGATTATCTGTATAAGAAATTTTAACATTCACTTATTGTTACAGGGGATTTCTGAACAAATCAATTTGGAAAACATTGTCTTTTCTCTTGAGTTTCATGGTTTCTATTGGCATAT
>PVJL010015214.1:0-12500 GCA_004026885.1 Lyroderma lyra | reverse complement strand
GGACTGTCCAGGTTTGGGGTTGTTGATCAAACTGGTCACATCTGGAATTGAGCCTGCGATTGATTCCTAGGCATTTCCAATGTTAATTGGGAAAAAGCAGATGGAGGCTGGGAGGAAAAGCATGAGCATGTAGGGCCTCAAGGGGAAAGGGAGGTTCAAGTATAGGGCATAGGTAGCAAATGCTAATGCTGCAGAAAAAGCAAGCAATAAGAAGGCTGAAAGGGATCTTTTTTTAGCAAATAAGTCAGTGTGACCTTCACAAGTTTGAGGGTCTGAAAGGAGTAGGTTGAACAGTAAATTGAAGGTGGGGAGGTAAAGTTGACAAAGAATATAGACCAAGCTTAGCTCTCAATGGGAGGGAGAATGGAAAGAACTGGACGGCAACCTTGAAATAAAGAGAAAGCTAGTTTGTTTATTGTGTTCTTCAAAGTTGCAAGAGATTTGCCCATATTTGCATGTTTGAAAAAAGGAATCATTTGAGAGGGAAAGAATAATGATATTGGTGGAAGAGTTTGGAATCATAGGAGGAAGATGTCAGGAAGAGGGGGTCCAGGACCTCAGAGGGGAGAAGACAGGATTTGATAGCCGAGGGGACGTACGGTCGTCAGCCATGATCACTGAAGAGAGAGGGGCTGTTTCCTTTTCATCATGGGATGGAAGAAGTAACAAGGATTAATGGTGGGAAGCTGTTCTGGGGGTCGTGGAGAGGAGCAGCCCCATCTTCTTCATGGCCAAAAGGGAGAGAAAGAAAAGCGTGTCTGACCACTGACATCAGCTGCTGCTGTGCTCTTCTTTACGTGAGCCAGTGTCGGAAGAGGGGGAGGAGGTGCAGAACCCCTTTACCTGGGGTGGGGGTCCCCAAGGACAAAGTGGATGCCCTTGGGAGGGAGTTCTGTCAGGAGGAGAGGGGTCATTGCACAGACGGGTGGGGACATGTTCTGGGGAGGCGCACCCCTAAGATGGTGCCCGGTGCCCACTGAATGAAGTGGGTGGGTTAACCTGGAGGATGTGAGAAGCTGTGGTGGTTAGACCCCTGGGGGCAGCAGACATCGGAATGGCAAGTGTTATAGTCATCTGGTCTGTGCCTTCTTAAACTAAGGTATGGATTTATGTTTATTTATTTTTTAATTTATGTTTTTTAGACATGAATATATCAGTGGATACTACAGATTGTCATCTTATTTCTTCGGAAAACTGTTATGTGATTTACTACCCATGAGGATGTTAGCAAGTATTATATTTACTTGTATAACGTACTTCTTGTTAGGTAAGCAATAAGACAGAAAGTCTGTCTTTAGTCTCTAATGTGAGGGGAAGCTAATTTCTTTTTGCAAGCATGTTTTTGGTTCTCAAAAGTATAAACAAAGCCATTAGATAAGGAAGCATCTATCTATTGAGCACACTGAAGTAACTGTTTTGAGGAGATTTTTGTTAAGACTTTTTCCAAACTAACTTTTAAACCTGTTTATAAAACTACATTTTACTGAGAAATGGTATGTATCATATGCAGACATGTAGACAATTCATAAAATTATTTGACACTCACTATGTTAATGGATCTGGAGCAAAGATATTAATTGCCTATTTATATTCTTATTCATATATGTATGTACATGGGCTGTGTGTGTATATCTAATGATAGTAAAAGATAGTGACTCTGGGCGCTTACTGGTTTAATAAAAATAATTGTTAGATAGATGTAGACAGATTTATCTTTGCATTGTGTTTAGGCTTCTCCCCAGACTCATTGCCTTAGAACTTTTATGTATTTCACTGATACACACACACATATACCAAAACTATATATACTTCTGACAAAACACTATAAGAGAAAATCCACTGATTGAGTGTAAACTTCCATTTTCAAATAAGAGATGTATCATATAGAACTCAGATCCTTCAACTTCTGATTGGTGGTCTTAGGGCTGTTCCAAAATATGCAGATTGTATGACCCTCAATAGTAGCCCCCAGTAGTTTATAAGGTGTCTTGTGAAACATAATTGAACCCCATCCTCAGTCCCAAACTGTATGGTACTTTGTCTCAGTGACTGGGGTTCTGGAGGGTCTCCCTCAGATGGTGAAAGCACTGGGAGGTCACGTAATCCTGATCTTCCCAGTTTCTTTACTGACACAGTTAACAGCAAACTCTGAGTAATGTGGTGACATATGGATGAAGAGAAAGTGTTTTTGACAAGTTTCCTTCTTATAATTGAAGAGAGGGCAGTAGAATCCTGGCCTGGTGTACTGCCTCCAGCTCTCCATCTCAGGCACTCAGAAATGGTTAATAATCACACATAAATTAGCATAGGTGTTACAGGGCAAAGTGCTAATGCATAATAGTAAGTATAAACAGGGGAATTGTATGATAATTTTATGCAGTTATATGGAGTAACAATGAAATTAGTGACTCAGGGTGGTTAGTAGAGGATGAGTTTTTTCATTCTGCTGTCAGTTTCTCAAAATACTATAGTGTTAGTGGCACAGTGAACAATCTCAGGTACACAGTGACCTAGGCAGTTGGATTAACCCCTTTTCTTCCTAAGGATTGAAACCAGTGGTGGAGGCCTTCTTCATCATGATGTTTACTCTCATGATGGTGGCTTATTCGGCCAGTTCCATGGCGCTGGCCATAGCGGCAGGTCAGAGTGTGGTATCCGTAGCAACACTTCTCATGAACATCTCTTTTGTGTTTATGATGGTGAGTAGAAGTTTCTTCTGTGAGAACTAATGATTGCCCCTGTTTCTTTCCTGTTAATTCACCTGTCAGGTTTTCCATGATTCTGTAAGTGGGACTCTTTTGTTTAAGGAAGCCATATATTCAAGTATAGCTTTTTCTTGACCTTACCCACTCTGTTTTTGCAACTGTCCTAGTATAGTTACTACAACTTTAATTAGCATGTTGTTATGAATGAGATTTTTAAAAACTGCTTCTTGGTGACATATGAAATCTTGATAAATGGGAACTTCAAAAAGCAGAAAAATTTTATCGGCAGATTTCCTCATGAAAATGACAGCTTAGTGGCCTCACTTTGAGTTCCCAACATTCTCTTATGTCAATATTATCTCTGCATATCTTTACTTACTTATTATTTGGTGGTTCCCTGGCCAGGAATCGAACCCAGGCTGTGGTGTAGAGAGTGCTGAAGCCTAGCCACTACTCCACCAGGGAACCCCTCTGCATACCTTTTTGTAAAAATGGTTACTTATCCTAAGCTTACATGCCCCTAAAATTCACTGGTACATAGATGAATCAAAGGAGGCAGGAATCAGGTAACGCATTTCCCCCATGACATGAAGTAAACAGGAATGTTCAGCCTGTTTTCTAACTACACAAGGCCTTTCTGTTAGAGTACAAATTTGTAATTACCAAATACTCTTGCAGTTGAAAACCACCAATCTAAGCATTATTGAGAAAGTGATAAACCTTGTGCATATTTCCTATAATGTCACCCAATAAATAATGTGTCTTTTAGAATATAGAAATGTTTTGTTTCATATGTTAGATCCTTTGATTATTATTTAATGCTTGATACATAGAACTTTCAAAACCACTCTTTACTGAGAGATGTTATATATTAAACACTTGGTTCAATCAAGGTAAAAATTATGTATAGTCACACCAGCAATATTGTCATTGCTATGCCCATTTCCCCATGGCAAGTGCCAGTTAGGAGAAGTTTTGTGTGAACCTCTTCGTATGTAGCTGTCTGTTGCTAGAACAGTCCTTCCTGGGATCTCCATTTCAGTACAGCTTTTTGTTGCTTGAAGGTATTCACCACATTCTGTGCTCCATTTCACCGCATCATACTGTGTACCAGTCTAGGCTTTGGATTGTTTTAAGCTTGCATTCTAAATGCCAAATTATTCCCGAAGTCATACAGAGATAAAATGCAAACCCTTGTAAATGCCAACGCTTACTGTGTTATGGAAGTAGAGAGGGGCATGAAGTGCTCAGGATGTGCTCATGGATGTCTGTTGGTGGGAACATATAGTAGTTGTATCATTAGAACAGTCAGTACTTCTGGGGCTTCCATTATGTGCAGTTACAGAGAAAGTAAAAGCCTCGATAACTAAGGATCTTCTAATTAAATGAAATATAGATATTGTCATTCCTTTAAAACCATAATCAACCTTAGCTACAGAGAGGAATACACATGCAAAAAGGATATGGTGACTCTTTGGACGAGTGGACTGAATTTCCAGGAAGATGGACTTTAACATAAATGTTTATAATACTGTAGAGGACTTAAAGTATCTTCTATAATTCTAATTAATTCACTCCACCAGTTCTCATCTTGGTATTTGTTTTCTGCAGATATTTTCAGGGCTGTTAGTTAATCTCAGAACCATTGTGCCTTGGCTCTCGTGGCTTCAGTATTTCAGTATTTCTCAATATGGCTACACGGTAAGTTTTCCTCGTCTATTACTGGGGCTGGTTCATTGTTCCCGAGCTAGGAGCAATCTTAATAAAGCCTGACCATCTCATGTCCCCAGACACGAGCTGTGGAGGTCTCCCAGGAATTTCCTTTTAGGAGCAGTGAAGTAGAATTTCCTAATAAGCCTTAGGTCACCTTGATGATCACCTGGTTTTCCCATCTTGCTGTTGGCTGAGGGAAGTTCAGGGTGGGGAGATAACTCGTAGTGAAGGAGGAAGATTGACCACTTGAAATTTAAAAATGTAGTTGCTTTTCAGTGCAATAAGGAAATGAGTGAGACAATGGGAGCCTAGAATTCATATTTTCTACTGAAGGGGAATTTAAAAGAAAAACCAAGACCATATAATATATACAACTACAGCTGGCTTCACAAAACTAATCAACTCCAAAGAAAACTGTCTGCATCTTGATATATTTGAGTTTCTGACTCCCACAAATTAAAAGTGGTTTTGATTAATGACACAAAATATGTTACTATTTTGAACAGTCATTGAGTACCACTGTATCATTTTAATTATAGTGTTTATGGGGTTTTAACATTGGGGAAAGAAGGAGGAAGGATCTCTGAGGTAGCATAATCAGAGGTCTCTCCTCTTGGCCAAATACTTATTTCCTTTGTATTAGAAGCCAGAATCCCACCCCTAGGCCTCTTGATTGCTGGGGGTAAAACATTTTAATTTCTTCGGTGTGACAAACCAGAGGGTGCCAAATGTGTGTGTGTGTGTGTGTGTGTGTGTGTGTGTATACACACACATTTTTAAAAAGGCAAAAACTGTATTAAAATTGTAATAGTCAATGTACACGTATACTGACAACAAAAGATGACTTTAAGTCACATTTGACTTCTGCAATTACAAGAGGTGCTCAAAATGGTTACCATCAGTGTCCAGACACTTCTGATCCTGATGAACTACTACTTGAGCAATGTTGACCAAAGTGTCCACTTGTATTGCTGCACATGACATGTCAATTTCTTCTGAAGTACTGCTAGTTTTCTGTGGTATACCACATCCTTGAAGGTCCCCCATAGGTAGAAATAAAGGGGTGTTAAGTCAGGAGAATGTGGCGGAAACTCAAATTGTGTTCTTGAATTTCACATACCACTTCAAAATGGTTTTGCACTCTTCAAGTGACAACTATGCCTCTGCCATTTTCTTTGACTGTCCTGCCTGTGGCATGGTGACGCTAGCATTCATTTGATTACACCATCTTTTGAGCAAATGTAATACAACACATTGCTATTGTAATTAAATTCACCTTTGAAAAGTAATACATAGATACCATCTCTTAAAATGTGTATACATTTTTTGGCACTCTTGGTATGAAGGTGATGTTTTATTGTTTTCAGAAATAACAATTAAGCATAAACTAGGAGGATGTGATTGTGATTATTCTTTATAAACATTTTAAAATTTAAAACCATTTATTTTGCCCGACTCCTCCTTGTGTTACAGGCTTTGCTGCATAATGAATTTTTGGGACAGAACTTCTGCCCGGGACTCAATGTAACAGCAAACAATACCTGCAGCTTTGCAATGTAAGTTTGCACCCTGTGTCATAATGGGTTTGCTTACGGTGTGGTGTGATGTGGGAAGGCCCCAGGGCTTCGAGCTGGTATAAGTCCTTTCTGGGACAGTGACTGCTCTGAGCCTAAGTTTTCCTATGTGTAAAGTGAATGGTTTATTAATGCATGCGAAAGTGCTGTGCAACTCCTAGGAATTCCACTATGGTCGGAGTTGCATTGAAGCTGGAGAAATAGTTCTTATGTATTCCTTGTTTTGGACCTTTTAAAAGATCCTTTTGCTGTTGTGATTGTGGGTGTGAGTTTTGATTTTCAGAACATCTGAGTTTGAAATGAGCTGCTCTGGTATTTATTTAGCAAGGCCTCACGGTATGAGGTGCGTGTGAATTATGTGAAGATCCATGAAGTTATGGGTCCCTGTGAGCCCAAACCGTGGTCAAGAGTTAAGATGTACAAGGGCAGCCGAAGTGGAAAGGGAGTGGACATTTTCCTGCTACAGTCCTGGGCCTTGCCTCTTCCTCCTGCATGTATGAGACATCATGAAATCAAAGTCTGCAGTTCTTGTTTTTGTTTTTCACTAACTTGGAATGCTACCTATGGAAGAATGTGTCCTCTAGAGAAAGAAACACAATTATTTTAGAAAGATGAGAAGGAAATCCCATTTCTAATGTAATTTCAGTAAAACAGAATTGTCAAGAAAACAAATGCTGTTTTTAATAAAGTTAGAGGATGTTGTTTTCAATGATTGCTGTTAAAGGCTTGGTTTGACACAGTAATGAATGAGAAAAGAGAATGCTGGTATCCTGAATCTCATGGCCCTTCAAGTAGAACAGAAGTAATTTTAAATAATAGCACAAATTGCTATTTTGAAGTAGAGTTGATCCTTGACCAATGGGATTTGGACTGTATGGACTCAATTATATGGGGTGTGTTTTTTCAATAAATACTGCAAATGTATTTTCTCTTCATTATAATTTTCTTTAGTTTTCTTTATTGTAAGAATACAGTAACAAGGGCTGTCTGGAAAAAGTCCAGCCATAAATGCTTCTATTTTTCATATTACATGGGTGGATACTTTCCAGACAGCCCTGGTATAATTTATGTAGATAACATACAAAATATGTGTTAATTGACTGTTTATGTTACGGGTAAGGCTTCTAGTCAACAGTAGGCTATTAGTAGTTAATTTAAGGGGGAGTGAAAAGTTACAGTGGATTTTCCTCTGTGGAGAGTGTTGGTGGCCTTAACATGCCACATTGTTCAAGGTTCCCACTTGTATTGCCAGGAAACCTGTGGGAAGAGAAGTATTTTTTATTCTGCTCACTCCTGCTCTTTTGATTTGGATATGACATTTTTTGTGACTGCTAAATTCCAAGAGTCATACAAATATGGTAGCAGGTAATAATTGTGCCTGTGCCAGGTGTTTGCTTTTCTAACCTGTGGCTGAGCTGCTCCATCCTCCTCTACTCCAGCTACCCCGAAGCCCTACGCACCTGGTACCTGGGCCTGCTGCTGAGGGCTTGTAGTCGAGCATCTGAGATGCCCACTCGGTCTTGGTACAGGAGCTGACGGAGTACAACCTTCCTCAGCTCTTCGAGTTTTGGAATTCTTAGCCTGTGTTCGTTTGGATGACTGACTTGTGGGTAGTGAGTTCTATGAAGAGTTTTGATCATTTTGCAAGGGCCTTAGATGTCATCTGTTTAAGCTGAGGTTTCCCCCATCAAGAGTAAGTGAAAAATTACTTGGTAAATGTTTCTGCTCTTTGGGAAGAGCAACATCATAGATTTGGAAACATGAATCTGGAGAAGAACTTTGTTCAAAGTGTGAGTTTGTGAACTTGACTACATTCCTTAAACAGTAATCTCGTCATTTCTTAAATGTGTATAATATCTACCCCATTGGGTTGTTTTAGGAATTAATCAAGTGTTATATGCAGGTCATTTAGCATATGGCATCTAGCAGAATCATAAGCACTCATTGTTCCCTATTTTATATGAAGGGATAGTTATTTAAGACTTGGTAACCTATAGACTTCTTAACAACGTATATATTAAGTAAGACTGGACACATGCTGAAATTGAAGTCATATTCTTTTTCTGTTGGATTTCAGATGTACTGGTGAAGAGTTCTTGATGAACCAGGGCATCGACCTCTCACCTTGGGGCCTGTGGAGGAATCACGTGGCCTTGGCATGCATGACTGTTATCTTCCTTACAATTGCCTACCTAAAGTTGTTATTTCTTAAGAAGTTTTCTTAGATTCCTCTGTAATTTACGTGACTTGTCTACACATTAAAAGGGGGAGTACATTGCTTTACGCATTTAGTGAAGTATTTTGTTGTCTTCTTTTCATTTGCCATCATACTGTTGTGCAGTCAGAATTATTTTCAACAAAAACCTTCATAGAAATCACAATGAACTAGGAAAAAAAAAAAGAAAGAAATCATAATGAACTGAAATATACCTGAAAGAACCCAAGTCATCAACTAGTGATGTATGCACTGCTTATTGGTTCATCTGGTCAGACAGTAATCACAGGGGAAAACTCTAGTTGAATTTGTTGACCTAAAAAAGAATTGAATTCTAGAAACTTGTGCCAAGTTACTAATAAGTCTGCTATGAATTTCCTCATCTTTAAAATGAATAGGTGGGTTGGTTGCCCTCCAGCTTCAATATTACATGAAAATATGATATGACGTTATTTAATAAGTAATACATAATAAGCATGGATCCTGTAGTAGAAGTTTGAAATCTAAAGGATGTTAGTAAAACCCAGTTTTATTTGTATGGTAATAGAGCCATTAGGATAGAGAAAGCTTTGATTTGCCTTGTAAGGTTAGTAGAACTTACTGAGATTTTTCTCTTATGGTACTAAAATATTCCAGGGGTCCTAGCTAGGCCTTTTGACTATAGTTATAGAAAGCCAGCTCCCTGATGACTCACCCTTCCTGGGGTAGTTCAGTGGTTCATGATGTGAGTGTATATTAGAACCACCTGGGAACTTTGCTGAACTACAGATGTCTGTGAGCCCAGCTCTGTCAGCACCTCCATAAGAACTTGTCAGGAGTTCATAATTTCCAAGATTCTTCCCAGCCCAGAAAATTTAAATATGATATAATAACTTATAGGTTCTATACAGTTTGTTTTCTTCCCTACATATAACATCTCTTTTATTTAGACATTTTCTCTTCATTCTAACCTTTACCGGTAATAAGGAAGCAGAACAACTGAAAGAGGTTCGGGTCCGTGGGCCAGTGCTTGAGTTGGGAGGGACAGGGTCTCAGGGAACTGCCAGGGTGCAGGCAGCGGTCTTAGCCAGGTTAATGGAAACTCTGATGTGGTACCCACCTGTGCCTGCCAGCATTTCTGCCAGAGTGCTGCCCCTCCAGGTTTCCCCCTGAGGGCAGACAGGTCAGTTCCCTGCTTACTGTCCTGGCACTTTTTAAACTGCTGTCCTTTCACTGGAGCATAGGGCAAGTGTTAGCAAATGAGTCTGTGCTTGGACCTGTTAAGGGGATGCCCGGGTCTACATCAGCCCTCCCTCTCACCTGGTCCAAATTCCTGCTGATTTTCATAGTGACGTTGTGGGGACTTGTTTTCCTGGCACTGATGCTCCAGACTGCAGAGCACTGTGTGAGGGTGGATCCCCTCACTCCTCAGGGAGGATCCCTGCAGCTATGATACTATTCCCGATTTTTCACTGCCACATGTGGGTACACAACCAATCCATTTTGTATCTCTGCTTCTCCTACCAGTTTTGACCTGGTAGGAATTCTGTTCAGCTTCTCTCCAGGTGGTTCTCAAGGGTGATTGTTCTATAATTTAATTGCAATTTTGATGTAGTCATGGGAGGAGGTGAGCAAAGCGTTTACCTACTCCATCTTAACTAGAGGTCCATCTATCTATAGGCTTTTGAACTTTGTTTTTCTTGAATGTCAGAAGAACTAATCTATAATAAAGAAACCTCATGAATAAATGAATATTAGTACTATTTATAGTCCTTCATTTGCTCTCATGAAGCTTTCAAAGAAGAATGGGAGAAGACTGGCTGTGGAAGTTTCCTTGGCATGTTGAGTGATACAGTAAGGAAAGAAAGGAAAAGTAGGTAGGTTGAGAGTTGTTAGAGAAGGAGTTGACTTGTTTGTCTGTTTCCACATCTTTGAAGCCATTCTTCACGGTCTTTAAGTTTGAATTTTATTAATCTCAATACATCAACATATATTTAAAAACTAGTACTACTCATATTTGTAGGACATCTTTAGGCCACCCCAGTGCTTGCTCATGCACCCTGAACAGACTAGTCAAGGTAGCAGGGATGGCGGATACTCATCCAACGTCATGGGCTCACCATAGCGCATCTGGCAGCAACTACTGATGCCTGAGCTGCGAGCAGCAGGGGCTGATGCTGAGTTCTTTACGTGGTCCATTCTTTAGAGACCAGCCAGCTACTTGGTGACAAGTTGAAAATGTGCAATAACTTTAGTTTGTTCTTGAAGTCTATGAGGGTCACTGTCTTGGGCTATGGGTCATACTGGAGGCACTAACTAGAAATTCTCTACTTTCTGTTTTATTTTGCATTTCCTTGAGACAGAACTGTATAGTGTTTTATGATGCCTCTTGTACTGTGTATAAAGTTTTTAAAAAAGTTTTGTTTTATTTTGTGGGGGTATGTAGCAGTAGAATTATGGAAGGTCATTGGCTTGAGAGCACTTCCAAGTCATTGTAGTGTTAAAATTTTTTACTGTTATCCATGGTAAAAAAAATTATATTTATATTGGAACCCATTTCTTGTGTGCACAGAAATAATCCAAACAAGTTCCATGCACTGCAGTTTGAATGTTATTTTTGAAACTAGGATTTGAGTAAAACTATTTTATAGGCCCACCAACATAATAAAGTGAATATGTAATTGATAAATATTTGCAAAATGTTACATAATTTTCTATACTCCTTCCTTATTATTAAGTGTCCTTTATCTTAAACCCTAGTTTAACAGATGCAGATGCCATGTGACTGGAGGGAGAGTCAGGAAGATTGGAGGCTTTATGTCCTTTACATGTCTACTTTGGCTGTACTGTCTATGAAAAAGTTGTGTGTAACATCAAGATGAAAGGCATTAGCAGCTCCGTAGAAGGGGATAATCCCAATCTTCTGGAGGTTTAATGAGATGTAACTCACCGAAGCTTCCAATTCAGCCTGCTGATAATTAAATCAAAGTCAATGGCAATCTTGTGGCACTTTGTTGTGAATTTCCTAATGGTAACCCCGGCCATACCAAACGCGAGCCTTGTAGTGGTCATCTCCTTGCTATCAGGGTATTTATCAGACACGAAAGTAACTTCTTTGATGCCTGTCTGGGGGCTGAGCCTAGCACATTTATTACATGGGAACAAGGCCACATACACACTACAGCCTTTCACGTTGGCCAAGTTTTTGTTCATGATGGCAGTCGGGTCAGCATGGCACACATACGGTGATAGCTAGGTCATCGCTATATCCGTCTGGCTGGCATTCCATTGTACCCGATCCCCAACAACCTTGTTTTCTGTATTCATGATGCAGCCTCGCGCCTGAGAATTTGGACTTTGACTTCTCCATGCTGATAACAAGGCTACTGGCATCCAAATCATTCTGGCATGTTTTTTTGTTTGTTTGTTTGGTGTTTTTTTTTTTTTGTTTGTTTGTTTTTTTGCAGAGAACTAGACTCATCCTGGGTCTGCAGGCTTGTTTCCCCTGTGCTGGGGAGAGGCGAGAAGACACAACATTTCGTGTTTGCCCTTGATGGTTTTTTTTTCTTTTCTCTTTTTTTTTTTATATTGGGGGTGACATCTGTTAGCAAGGATGACATAGGTTTCAGGCATACAATTCTACAGTGCATTGTCAACTTGATGTATAATCAGTTCACCACCTAATGTGACTTCTCTTTCCATCACCTTATATTTAGCTTCCCCACCTGCTCTCCCACCCCCTCCCCTTTCTCCCCTCCCTGACCCACTCGTCCCCAAATAAACATTAAACTATTGATTGTGTCCATGGGTTATTTGTTTGTTCATTTCTTTTTTCTTTGCTTTCAGTTTTATGTTCTGCATATGAGTGAAGTCATACAGTTCTTTGTTTTTTCTGTCTGGCTTATTTCACTAAGCATGATGATCTCCAGGTCCATCCATTTTGTCGCAAATGGCAGTATTTCATCTTTTCTTACAGCTGAGTAATATTCCATTGTGTGTATGTACCACAGCTTCTTTATCCAGTCATCTGTCACAGGGCACTTTGGTGGTTTCCATGTTTTGGCCACTGTGAACAGCGCCGCAATGAACATTGGGGTACATAAGTCTTTGCGGACAAAGGTTTTCAAGTTCTTTGGGTAGATCCCCAGAAGGGGATAGCTGGGTCAAATGGTAGCTCCATTCCCAATTTTCTGAGGAACCTCCACACTGCCTTCCACAGTGGTTGTACCAGTTTGCACTCCCACCAGCAGTGTACCAGAGTTCCTTTTTCTCCACATCCTCTCCAGCCCTTGTTATTCCTTGTCTTGTTGATAA
>PVJL010015213.1:0-25144 GCA_004026885.1 Lyroderma lyra | reverse complement strand
TAATGTAAGAAGATATTATATTTGCAAATGATATATCAAAATATATATAAGAACTCATATAACTTAATAACAAAAGGAATAAACAATCTAATTAAAAAATAGTCATTTTTCCATAGAAGACATATGTATAACCAGCAGAAAGATATATAGAAACATATTCAATATCACCAATTATCAGGAAAATGAAATCAAAACCACAGTGAGATACAACATCACTGCTGTCAGAATATCATAAAAAAAAAATCAACAAATACCAAGTGTTGGCATAAATTAGAGTAAACAAAACCCTCATATGCTGTTACTGGGATTGCAAGTTGGTCCAGCCACTAAAAAAAATTAGCCTGGAGATTCTGCAAAACATTAAAAATGTAATAGAACCCACATATAACCCAATAATACCACTTGTGGATATTTATGATATCAAAAGAAGACAAACACACTAATATGAAAAGATATATACAGTCTTATATTCATTGCAGCATTACTGACAATAGCCAAAATACAGAAGCAATCTAGGTGATCATCAATAGACAAATGCATAAAGAAGATGTGTTATCTATGTATGTATGTGTGTGTGTGTGTGTACACACATATATACACACACATACACCCATAACACACATATATACATATATGTATACACATAATTAAATATTCACCAGCCATAGAAAAATTGAACTCTTACCATTTTAGAGAAACTGGATGGATCTAGAATGTATTATGCTATGTGAAATGGGTCTGACAGATAAAGACAGATACTATCCATTTTCACTTACATAAAGAATCTATAAATATTAATACACAAACATAGATAAACTCATTTTGAGGTAAAATATTTTGATTTATTACAAGACATCTCTTTATTCAACAAATATTATTTGTATTCTCCCTATATAACTCTCTATGTGATTTATGCTGAGGATATAGAAATAACTAAATCTCTGTCCAACAGTAGTTCAATATAATGAGAAAAAAAAAATCAGTAATCCCTTTCCTGATAAGCAAAAATAAAGGCACGTGGGAGATAAAAAAAAAAAAAGAGCTATTTAACTCCAAAAACACCAAATTGGAAAACAGAGAATAGAAGAACAAACTGTATTTTGTATTCTTTGGAGTTCAATACCTCTTTTCTTTATCTCCCAAGTGCCTTTACTTTTACTCACACCCGTTAGAATGGCTGTTATCAACAAGACGAGGAATAGCAAGTGCTGGAGAGGGTGAAGATAAAAAGGAACCCTCTCACACTGCTGGTGGGAGTGCAAACTGGTACAACCACTATGCAGAACAGCGTAGAGGTTCCTCAGAAAATTGGGAATGGTGTTACTATATGACCCAGCAATCCCTTTTCTTTTTTTTTTTTAATTCATTTTTATTGTTAGACTTATTGGGGTGACATCTGTTAGCAAGGATTACATAGGTTTCAGGCATACAATTCTACAGTGCATTGTCAACTTGTTGTATAATAAGTTCACCACCTAATGTGACTTCTCTTTCCATCACCTTATATTTAGCTTCCCCACCTCCTCTCCCACCCCCTCCCCTTTATCCCCTCCCTAAGCAATCCCTTTTCTGAGTATCTACCCAAGAAATTTAAAAAACTTAGTCTGCAAGACTTATGAAACCCAATGTTCATTACTACGCTGCTCAGAGGCCAAGTCATGGAAACAACCAAAGTGCCCTTCAATAGATGACTGGATAAAGAAACTATAGTACAGATGACATACTTCCATTTGTGACAAAAATGGATGGACCTTGAGATCATCATGTTAAGTAAAACAAGCCAGATAGAAAAAATCCAGGGGTTCCCTGGTGGTGTAGTGGCTAGGCTTTGGCACTCTTCAATGCTGCAGCATGGGGTCAATTCCCAGCCAGGGAACTACCACACCCCCCCAAAAAAAACCCCAAAAAACAAAAACCCAATATGACTTTCACTCATATGTGGAGTACAAAACTGAAAGCAACAAAGAAACAAAAATCCATGGACACAGTCGATAGTTTAGTGGTTACCTGAGGGTAAGTGGGGAGAGGGTGGCAATGGAGAGAGGAGGAGTCAAATACCCAGTGATTGAAAGAGAACAGACTCTGGGTGTTGTAACACATAATGCAAAATATAAATGATACATGGTAGAATTGTACACCTGAAACCTATGTAATTTTTGCTAATCAATGTCACCTCAATAAATTTAACAATAAAAAAAGAACAATTTTACTGAAGAGAAACCTAAAAAATATATCAGCTAGATGACTAAAGTGAACATGAACAGTCATTAATCACATTGATTGTATGTACCTTTGATATGATGTAGTAAATCTGTTACTTTTACTCTGTGATCTTCCTCTTAATAACCTATAACCCCAGTATTATCCTCAGACATTTATCAGAAAATTTCCCATGGTAGGGTATCCTACAAAACATTTGATCAACACACCTCAAAACTGTCAGTCACCAAAACCTGAGAACACGCCCTAGTCAAGAGGAGGTAGACATGACCACAAAATGCAGGGTAGAACCTGAGACTGAATTCTGGAACAGATAAGAGACATTACGTAAAAACTAAGAAAATCTTAATGAACTATGAACTTTAATAATAGTACATCATTATTTCCATGTATGCATGGTAACTATCCAATGTACTCCACAAACTCTAAAAATTAAAGTCTAGCTTTAAAATAAAAGAGGTATCACTAAAGCAAAGTTATAAATAATGAGACTATGTTAGCTAAAGAAGAGAAATGTAAAGCTTTGTGGTATGAAGAAATATGTCCACAAAGAAGAAACATGTAAATTCATAGCAGAGAGGGAGTATAACTATTCAGAAAAATAACAAGTAGGTTGATATGGCTCAAGTTTCATACATAGCAAAGTACTTTTGTAGTCCTACAGTTGTCTCATATTGGGCTCAAAAATATGTTATTTTTCTGACCTTATCACTCAATAATACTGTGGTTTCAGACAGGTCATTTATTCCCTCTGAGATACTGATTTCTGTGATCATCTGTGAAACATGGATAACAATGCATGTGTTGAATGGGTCTTACAAGAATTAAGTATCTTCTGTAGAACACAGCATAGTTTTTGAATATCTGATGGAATGCACCAAGTAGTTAGCATGTATACATTAAAATTGTGCTGTCAAAAGAATAAAAAGTTATCTTGATAATTATTACTATTTTTATAAATTTTAATTATTTGTAATTGTGTATTCTTTCACTTAATGTATTATTAAGGTTTTTAACATTTTTTATTGTTAATTTTATTGGGGTGACATTGGTTAGCAAAAATTACATAGGTTCCAAGTGTAAAATTCTACAGTGCATCATCTGTGTGTTGCATTATGTGTTCACCACCCGGAATCAATCACTATATGATTTTATTTTCTAACACTGAATTTTACTTTTTCTAACTTAGATTGGTACATTCTTTAAATGCCCTTGTACCAAAATTCCAAAATATGTTTCAGTTAAAAGTGGGATAATACTACTTTAAAAAGTGAATTTCTTGCCCTATGACTAATTACTGATCTCAGAAGTTATATATGGAAAAAAATATATGGAAAAGTTATACTTTTAATAGGTATGTTCATGTTATTTATCTAACAGAAATGTTAAGATAAACATTTATCTTCAATAATAGGGAAATGATAAACCAAACATTATACATGTATACATACAAGGGCTGTTGGGAAAAAATCCAGCCATATATGCCTCTAATTTTTGTATTAAATGGCTGGATACTTTCTGGACAGCCCTCCTATATACCTATACATATGTGTATGTATGTAGGTATGTATATCTTGGAGACCTGATATAAATACATATAGTAATTTGAAAAACATATTTATGTTAAGACTTAAAGAATGACATACAATTGTAGTTATTTTAAATTTACAGTTAAATTTAAAAGTTCATAGGAAATAGGACTAAAGCAGAAAATACCAAAGAAGATACTAACTAGAGATTATGGAATTATAGATTGCTTGAGTGTTTTTTTTTTCATTATCTAATATTTTTTGTGATTGGATATATTGGTTTTATAATTTTAAAAGTGAAGTTCTTAAAATATAAGAATATATGTTAAATGATCATAGAATTCTAATTCCAACACTTAAGAGTTAGGAGAAATTTATTTTGGATTAGTATTAACATAAACATATTCTGCCTTAACATTCAAAATAAAGTTTTTAAACAGACTTGGATCTAAAATAAATGTTAGTTCCCCGAAGGATGATGCATTACTATATTTTTCAGAAATACAAATATAATTTATTATATTAAATAAAGTAATATGTATATTTTATTATTTTCTTCGTCCTAGTGAAACAATATAAATTTGTAAAATTAAATTGCATCTGCTAAATAAATTTGGCCAATAAATAAATTGTATTTAGTTGTTATTTATATAAAATATAAATTAAAAAATAATTGCACTTAAGTGGTTTTCACAGTTTATTGGCTTTAGCAAATTCATAATTATATTTTTTAAAGCAGCTAGTAATATTTATATTTTTGGGGAGGGTAGCTCCCTGGCTGGGAATCGAATGTAGGCTGTG
The DNA here is from genome assembly GCA_004026885.1 of Lyroderma lyra. Taxonomy (NCBI): domain Eukaryota; kingdom Metazoa; phylum Chordata; class Mammalia; order Chiroptera; family Megadermatidae; genus Lyroderma; species Lyroderma lyra. The sequence goes on along the minus strand of PVJL010015213.1, from coordinate 20,594 downwards.
GTATTGAGAGTGCCGAAGCCGTGCCACTATACCACCAGGGAACCACTAGTGTTTCTTATTAGCATGACATCAACCTGCAAGTATCTTTGTTCATTCTTTTTATATTATGACATTTTTTTTGCCAATATTAAGTTATAGTTCTTCCCTATGGTCCCAAAATCTTACAGTTTCATAGTTGATATTTATTGTGTATTTCTACTGATTTTGCAAGCATCTCATTTTGGTGATTTTTCTTTAATTACCATGAATATAATTTTTGTTCCATCTCATTTCAAACTGGTATATCTCTAATATTTTGAACAATTCTGAAAATGCTAACTTTTTAGTTTCCAAAAGAGATACTTTGTTCCGTTTCTTTTATTTATCATTGAATTCATCAATTTTCTTTTAAAATTTATATAAACCCAAATCATCTTTAAATCACAGTGAATAAAGCTTAGCTTGAGCTTTAACTCATCTCATAATTTAGAGAAGAAAAATAAACAATAAATGATCTAAACTAATGTTATTGAATTTAGTAGCAGTGAAAGGGCTATTGATTACTGTCTCCTTGACATTTCTTTAGCATTTGATTTCTCTGATCACTAACTTTATATTTATCTGTTGAAATGAATCTTGGGATTCACTAGGACAGTGGCAAATTACCTTTTATTTTATCTCTACAGAAAAACAATTTCTACATGTCTTTATTCTGAGTCATCTCCTGATAAGAGGTCACTTCTAAGCAACTACCCACAACATTTCTCTGAGAGAAGAAACAAGCAAATAAACAGCAAAATACAGTAGGCATCTTACTCTAATTTTTGCCAAACTTAATTTTCTGTTTCTCGGGAGTTCCCTGATGGTGTAGTGGCTTAAGGCTTTGGCGCTGGCGCTGTCAGTGCTGCGGCCTGGGTTCGATTCCCAGTCAGGGAGCTACCCACATACCAAAAAGCAAAAAAAAAAAAAAAAAAAAATTTCTGTTTCTCACTTCACAGACATTTTTCAAAGTACAGCTTTCTAATAACGTCTTAATAAATTACATTCCTCCATGAGAGTTCATTAGCTGAGTCTATATTCTTGGTTGATTTCCATGTTATTCACATATATATGTTGACTCTATCATAATGACATGGAACTCCTTGCCAAGGAATAATTTTAAGTTTTCAATAAACATAATAAAAAAATAAGTATGAAGTAGTCATTATTTTGTACTAGATTTTCTTCAAAGTTAAGTATAGAAGAGCATGACCTGGTTTTCAGGAGCTCAACTAAGACAATAAAAAGTCATGGAATATTTTTAAAGATGTAAAATTGAATCTAGATACAAAACACTTTTGTAATAATCTACCCTTACCGCGTATTTTAAAATGAGGAAACAGAGGCTAGGAACTGTGAGGTATACCACAGTCATTTTCTAAGTTTATGGAGGAAAAAAAGGCTATACTAAACTACAGTCAATATTTAAATAATAATGAACTGACATCAATTTTTCTAACAAATCCTATTTTCTCTTTAAAAATTGTAATCCCCAACTTTTACTGAACATATTCTATGTGTGAGTCAAAGTGCTTAATAAGTAGTGACATTTTAGTGTTCACAATAATTGTAAGAGACAAGAATTTTCATTATCCACATTTTACATGTGAATAAATTTAGGCACAGAATAATTGACCTACCTAGGCTACACAGATAATTTGTGGTAGAGCTAGTATTAGAAATGCAGCCTAATCCAAGATCCAACTACCTGCAGAGTTTAAACTCAGTAATTTAAATCACTAGAATGATAGCTACTTGAGGACAGAGGTTTTGTTCTATTTTGTTCACTGCTGATTGTCTAATAAATGCCATTACAGTGAGTATGATAGTTGCTTAATACATAATGTTTATTGAATCAATATGATTATACTTAAAATGAGCTGTTGAAATGATTTATAAATTCGTTTTCCAAGAGTACTGGGAATAATTATTTTTTAAGAAAAAACATAAAGTCCATCTGAAAATAGTCTATGGTCCACATTACTGAAGTTGATTTTGATCTAACTGATGCAGGCCTTTAAAATCAGTTCATATGTGCCATTCTCAAAAAGGCTTTCCTTGAGTCCTGTGTCTATATGAGGTCCTGAACTTGTTCATTCAAAAATAATATACATCCCTTCACCTATTTTTATCAATGATCATAATTATATGATAATTTATGTGATTATACTTTAATATTATCACAAATTTCATAAGGGCAGGCACCATGTCTTTTTTTTTTTCACTAATTTTTAGCATGCAGTAAAATCTGTCATAGAGTAGTTATTAAATGAATAGCTCTTGAATAAATGAATGACCAGAAATAAATGACTGTATCAAGCATCTAGAGGTACATAATAAAGAATTTGGCTTTGTCCAAAGAAAGGTCTCATGTTTGTGTTCTAGGAGGAAATTTAGTCATAACTGGTAAGAATGCCTATTTCTGTGAGGAGATGGCCACTCCAGGAAGACTAATTATGTGATTTAGGGTCAGAGTTGGGTCTTGTGATATCATTTGACATGGAGACTGATTTAAACTACATGAACAATAAATCAATAAATCAATCAAGACTATACACTAATGACCCAATAAAAATTCTGGACAAAAGCTCAAGTGAGCTTCCCTGGTTGATAATGCTTTACTGTCCTATATTGATATTCAAAGAGTCAATTTCACAAGGGAAAACAACAGAAAGTTCACATTTGGAATCCCCTCAGACTATGACCATTGAGTTTCTTCCTTTGCCTTTAATCTAAAACCTTTCCCTCTTACATGTTGTAACTGTGAATATAATATTAGTAGTTTTCAGCGAGTGGTTTGGGGAAGCCCCAAATTTTCAGTTATTATCAGAGTTAGAGTAGTCTTATGAAAGACAGTGCCCTCAAACTTCACAGTTTGGCTAACTCTGGGTTGGAACCTAAATGATTCTTTCAATGGAATGGTTCGAGCAGATAGGACTATAATGCATCCTTATGGTAGATACGATACAGCCTTCCAATAAATGTGAGTTTTGGGAAAGTCCTTTAACCCCTTGGGTTTCAATTACAGTATCTGTAATTTAAATATAACACCAGAATACCTCATAAGGCTATTTTGAAGAATATATATTAAGAAATGATTGACTGTCCTAATTGCAGAATATCTAGGTAACATATAATAGGAAATATAATGATACTATTTATTTTAAATGGGTGACCCTCTCTAAGAACTGGTGCTTGAAATTTAATTATCATATTCACTTTTATATAGCTTTGTAATTTAGAAAGTCTCTTCTGTGTTGAGAGTAAAATTTCCATTTAGATATGAATTTAGTCCATTTAAATAGTTGCAGAATCATAGGTCATTGAAATGTCATCCATCTTCCTTCCTTCTGGCAATGATTATATATTTGAAATGTATAATATTTCAAAAGAGAATAGATTCCATTTTTAAATATTCCCAAGAAATAAAATTTTAAAATTTACCTGAAAAACTCTTATTCTCTAATTAATCAACCTTTAACATTCCTGAACCTATTACCCAATTAATAAAAAAAAAAACAAAATAATAGTAATAATAATACTTATGTCATATGGTATAATCAAAATGCTTAATTGGTGGGTCCACAATTTTAATAATTTTAAAGACTTATAGGTAATTTTACTGGGCAGCATGGTTTGAAATATACTTTACATACCAAGAGATGCCCAAAGGCTAAGAAAATCCCCACATCATTTGAGCAAATTCATATACATTTTAACATTCTTTTCCTTGATTTTTAGTCAATTGAGGTTACGTTTTGGATGGGGGGGGGCAAATATGAATATAGGAGTGTACCTCTCTGGAAGTACTCATATGAACTGAGATTATAAATAAGTAAGCTGAAACTAATTATCAGTATTACATTATTGTCTACCAGAAGGAAGACAATAAAAATGAGTCAGAGAGTAATAATTTTGCAATGTTTATCATTCTCCAAGTGAAAGAAGAGTCTGGGAATCATTGGTATAAACAGGAGATGGATATTGTTGTGGAGAAGGGTTTTGTTTTTTTTTTTTAACATAGTTTGGAAGAACTATTCCTCAAAACTTTCCAACTATCTTACCTATTATTCTAATCTACTAGGGTGACTTTGTTAACATATTTGACTTCTCAGAGACTCTAACATTAGACAAGGTGTGCCAAAGATACATGAATATTTTGAACACTGAAAATACATATTATATATAAATCATGAACTAGCCTCTGGTTTTATATATTTATTTTTTTTAAATAATGGTTGCAATAACAAAATAAAATTTATGTAATTATAAACCTGAGGACTACATCCAGAGCCAAGTTAATGTCATCGTGCTGTGATGTCACTTTTCTGTGAAGCTCACTGTGGGATACGAGCTCTACATTCCAAAATATCTTTAGATAAAAATCTAAAAGAACAAACTGGTTGAAATCTAATTCTGTTATATAAAATATGGAGTATCTCAAAGTGTTTCCAAGCATATATAATATCGCTATGAGGCATTAATATTTTCATTTTTGAAGTAAAAAACCTGAGACCTACAGAAATTAAAGGACTTGCCATCACCAGAAAAGAAGTGGCCTATTTAGGTCTTTATTAGCTTACTTCTTGAAAAGTGCTGTAACTCCAGAAGTATATCAAGGCAATCCATTACATACACACATAGACATGGCTGCTTAATTGTTACAACGCACTTCACACTGTGCAGACATGTGAGTGGCCCACAGCATTTTCACAGTCATTCCATACCACTCAGTGGCTTAATCATTAAGCCTCTGATGAAGCATGAATTAATAAATCAGTAGGCTATGAGGGCAGACTATTTCTGAAAAAATAATTACTAAAATTCTTACCTGCATTAAGTCTAATACATTTTTGGGGATTAGGTTTCTAGTTTGTGCTTATTTACTTGGCTGAATATAAAGGGGAAAAACCAGTTATACTAATAATAAAACAAAACCAAAACAAACACATAAACAAAACACGAATAAGAGGAAGTTTCTGGAAAAATTCAAAACAGTTTGAAAATAATTAGGTGTGAGCAACTCCTAAAATTTGAATTCAATATTCTCTCATAGGTAGCAGAGAAAATAGTAAGTATGTCAAATACAGCTTTGTCATCTTTTTAAATATTTGTTATTTGAAATATAATAAATACACAGAAATGACAGCAATGAAATACATTTGACATGTAAAATCAAAAAAACTTAATTTATTCATAAACAGAAATGCAATTAGAACTTTTGGTGAGGTGTACAGTCAGTAGGTTACCCAAAATATTTTATTTCTTCAACTATATTCCCAAAATTATCCTTGTTCTGCAGATTAAATTATTCATCTCTTCCAGAGTTGTAAATCCATTTTTCCTAACTGTTCACTTTGGTCATAGAATACATAAATTATATTGAAACCTATAAAAGAGTTCTATTGTTATAAGAAAAGTCTTCTTTTTCTTTTTAATATTGCATGCTAATGTATTCCTTTTGTTTCACATTCTACTTACTCTTCTTCAAAGCCTTTATAGCTAAACTAAAATCTGTGAAGTTAAATAACTGTACCATATATCAATGTCAAATTTATTTGGATTAACTATATTACTTAGATGATCTCTGTTATACATGATTTAAACACTTCAGATGAAATGGCTTAGACCTACCTAAAATTGCTAGTTTATTAATTAAGAAAAAATAACCACAATTCAATAATTGAATTTTCACCACACATTTTTAATTGAAGGAGTAGGAAGAGATTGACAAATAATGAATTCTAACAAATGAATGAATGGTCTTTAGTTTTCTGTTAATTAAAATGCCACCTACCAGATATTTGCTAAGGACAAAGAAGCTTAAACAGGTTCCATATTCACTTCATTACCTGTATGATAATTATAGATTTATCTTTTTAAAGGTGAATGATTCAAAAGTGAAGTTATTTTTTTTTGTTGTTGTTTTGTTTGGTTATGGTTGTTTCCCTGAGTGGGGAATCAAGGCCAGTCTGTGGTGGGGAGAGTGTCAAAGCCTAGCCACTATACTACCACGGAATCCCCTGAAATTACATGCTTTTGATAATAAATATTGACCCTACTTGGAATACACAGGCAGCAGACACCGCATGTTTGGCTGCCTAGAATATACATATGTTCCCACTTACTATGATAACTTTTTTATCTGGTAAGGCCCCCTCCTTCTGGAAGATGTGCTTTTTCTGTGACTCCTCAATTAGTTAAGCGTGAAAAATGTGACCTGGGCCTAAGCTAATGAACACATTCCAGTCCTCTAGTCAGAGTGATTTTCTCAAGGATGGTCATATCACCCTGTCAGTCAATGAGATGCAAATATAAATCACAGGAAAGAGGATTTGAATCTAAAAAGCATTAAATTTCGAGCTGCTGGGCTGTCCAGAAAAAAATCCAGCCATAAATGCTTCTATTTTTTCATATTGTATGGATGGATACTTTATGGATAGCCCTCAGAAAACCAAAAGAGTAGAAAAATTTAAAGATAAATTGAGCCTTGGTAACAACATTTGAGTCTAAACATACTTCCTAATTCCTTATAATCCATGTCAATAAATTTATCTTTCATGCTGACAGTTTGATTTTTTTTGTAAGCAAGATAGTTCTAATTGAAAGAAAAAGTCATCAATCAGTAAAACCACGTGTGTATCTAGATTCTTCAGCTCCACAAACCATCCTGAACCTTTATCTGTGCCAATATCTACCATAATTTTTAAATAAAAACCATAATGGATTCAGTGATTTTGTATTTGTTATGTTTAGATCATATTAGAGTGCTTATTAACAATATTAAATATATTTATTGACCCCAAAAACCATGTAATTGGGTTAACATGTGCTATTGATATTACATAAATTGAAAAAAATTGATTTGGACAAATAAGTAGCCAAATTTTAGATTTATAGAATATCCTTCCACTGTATTAGACAGATTCCAAAACATTCAATACAGAGAACACCAAATTGTTGCATTTTAAAAATGCCCATAGCTCAGACTATCTACCCCTCACATAGATCTGTACACCAACCTGTTACCAAATAGTCTTGTTCTCTCCTATGAAACTAAGACAATTTTTATCAATTACATAATATATTCCAGAAAATTTTGCATGTTATAGGAAACTTCCTTAAAGACAACATGAGATGCTATAAATTACATTACTATTTTAATATAGAAAAAGATGTGGATCAAAACTAAGCAGGTATATGAACCAGGATTTAAATCCAGGTAATGAAATTCTGAATTGAGAATTTATTTTCTTCCACATGGTATTATTGCTGCCATAATTGTGGAATCTTGGCTAGAACCACATGAAAAATACTGTCAGGATTTTCCATCCATTTCCATTGCCTGTGACTTAGCTGATCTGTTTATATATCTTCAACTATAGATTAGCTTTCTGTAACCATTAGGAAATGAGGACATCAGTAATTTCTCTTTGTTCTATTTTAAAATTGGCTTTGTCAATTGCTGTCTTCTCTTACCACAGATAGAAAAGAGGTAGAATTATATGTGGTTGGTAGATGAAGCTCCTTTCCAAAAGAAAAGGGATAATGGAAACTTTATAATGAATATTAAGGTACCAAGTAGACAAGACAGTTGTTACGATTTCAATTTACTATACCATAGAAGACTGTAGAAACAATGAGACTCAAGAAGGAAAGTCCAAGCATTTAGACCTCAATCATTACCAAAATTTCAATGTCATTCTTTTATAGAAATAAACACTCTAAGGGTCAACTAGCCAATACAATTTGGAGAAAGAAGACAGACTGAAGCATCACACTGCCTGATTTCAAACTATACTACAATTCTACTGTAATCTAAACAGTATGATACTGACATAAAACAAATAGATCAGTGAAACAGAATACAGAGTCCATAAATAAATTCATGTATAAACAATTTATATAAGACAATTGGTGGGAGAGGAGGAAAGGGGAGTCAAACATAAGGTGATGGAAAGAGAACCGACACTGGGTGGTGAACACATAATGCAACATATAGACGATGCGCTGTGGAATTGTACACCTGGAACCTATATAATTCTTGTTAACCAATGTCACCCCAATAAGTCTAACAACAACAAAAAATAGAGAAAGGAGCTAAGAAAATATAGTGGGTAAAGGACAGTTCCTCATAAACATAGACCACAGTTCAGTGGCTAAGAAAGGGTAAGGGAGAGTGGTAGAAGAGGGTAAAGAGGTTAAATATATAATGATAGGAGAACTGACTTTGGATACACACACAATGAAATATATAGATAATGTATTATAGAATTGTACATTTGAGAAACTTATATAATTTTACTAACCAATGTTATCCCAATGAATTTAATAAATAATTTAAATAAAAAGAAAACAGGACAACTACATGCAAAAGAATGAAACTAGACTACTGTCTTAGGCCATACACAAAATTAATTCAAAATGGATTAAAGATTTGAACTTACGACCTTAAACCATAAAACTCCTAGAAGAAAACAAAAAGTAAGCTCCTTGACATTGGTATTGGCAATGATTTTTGGATCTGATTGCTAAAGCAATGAGAACAAAAGCAAAAATAAACAAGTGGGACCATATCAAACAAAGAAGCTTCTGTAGAGTAATGAAAAGCATCAACAAAATAAAATTGTAAAGTGGTGAGTTTCAGAAAATATTTGCAAATTATATATCTGATAAGTAGTTGATATCCAAAATACATAAGGAACTCATTCAACTTAATAGTAAAAAAGTAAACCATCTGATTAATAACGGTCACAGTACCTGAGTAGACATTTTTCCAAGGAGACAAACAGATGGCCACAGGTACATGAAATGGTGCTCAACATCACTACTTAGCCAGGAAATTCAAATCAAAATCAGAAGGAGACACTATTTCTCACCTGTTAGAATTGACTATTATCAAAAGATCAGAAGTAAGTGTTGGCGAGGATGTGGAGGAAAGGAGAGCCTGGTGCAATGCTGATATGATTGTAAACTGATGTAGCAATTACGAAAACTAGTAGGAAGGAACTTTCCTCAAAACACCAAAACTAGACCTACCATATGATCCAGAAATTTGCTTCTGTATTCATATCTGAAAAAAATGAAAACACTAACTGCATCCCTCCATGTTAACTGCAGCATCATTTACAACAGCCAAGACATGGAAACAACATATAAGTGTTACCAACAAATAAAATAAGGCACATATAAACAATAGAATATGATTCAGCCATAAAAATAATGGAAATCCTGCCATTTGTGGTAATATGGATGAACCTTCACAGAATTTTGCTAAGTGAAATAAGTCAGTGAAGAAAGACAAATACTGTATTATCTAACTTATATATGGAAGGTAAAAAAAAAATTTAAAAAAAAACCTCTTATATAAAATAGATTGGTGGTTGCCCGAAGCAAAGATTAGGTGTGAGAAAAATGGGACAAATGGTCAAAAGAAACAAACTTCCAGTTATAAAATAAATGTCTCAGGGATATAATGTTTAGCATGGTGACTATAGTTAATAATGCAGTATTACATGTTTAAAAGTTTCTAATTAAGTAGATCTTAAAAGTTCTCATAAAAAGTAAAAACTCATGTGTTTTGATGGATGTTACCTAGACTTATTGTGGTGATCATTTTACTATATAAACCTATTTGGAATTATTACATTTTATATCTGAAACTAATACAATGTAATACATCAATTGAATCTAAAAATACTCAGCGATTTATTTTGTCTTTTTTATGATTAATCAAGTTAGAGATATTTTCATTTTCCTAAAGTAATAATAATAGATGAATCCCTTACTGAGCTATTCTTTTTCTCTCCCTTAATTAGGAAATTCCTTTTCATATAAAATGATAGGCATGACAGAATTTTGTCACATGCTTGCTCCCTAGAAATATTTAGTTCCTCACTATTTTAAAGGAAGAATGGACAGTTAAAAAAACATAACTATAATGTACCAATAACATTAAATGTTTTAGGGGTGAAGGGATGCAAATTTAAATGAAGATATTTTCAGAATCAGTAAAGAACTCTTTGCTCTGTTTCTCTTCTTTTCCAATAGGCAGTATACTTGGCTGAGGGAATTTAGGTCAAAACCCAGAAGCTAGAAACACTATTTTTTTGCTTCTATTTTACTCTTTCCTGGATTCAGAATATTTTTGGAATCAGAACTCAATTAACTGACAGCTTATGCTTCCAAAAGTGGCACTTCAAGGGAAAATCACTCTCAGTAAGAGCACTCACTGGTCACTGAAAGTGGGCGGTTATGTTGGAAGCAGAAACATGTATAAAAATAACTTGGAACTGAGCTCTTAGTGATAATATTTGTGCAATTTCCTCCCTGCATTCCTTCTACCTTTACCTCTCTGTCACTAAATAGTCTCAGTTTCTTTCTTATTTTCCAGGTTTCACTCTTGTTATTTTCCTTGAAATACCTGTATTGTTCTTTTGCTACTATTTTTTTTTCTCATTCTTTCAGTAAGTCTTCTATCAGATCCAAATTAATTTTGTTTTTACCTCTGTTAGGACACTTCTCTATTTATTAGATTTCTCATTACATTTTTACCTTTTGCTTTTGGAAAAACAAAACTCTTACCTTTTCTCAACATTTTTATGTTTTGGTTTCTGCTTTAGCTAAAAACAAAAGTTGCTAGACAGCAACTATAACTGTTCCTATATTCTTTATCATGAATTCTAAATAAAAACCTTGTCTTAAGATAATTGAGTTCTAAAGATCTTTCAGAGGCTATTTAACATATCTGTGTCCAGACGAAACTTTTTCTTAGATTCTTGCATTTTGAATATGATATTCTTTTAGAAGCTATTTATTTTTTATACATGTAACTTACACAATCTCATGGTCACCAACTTCATATAATTGCAAATCAACTACGTTCTGCTTAAGATGTGCATTTTAAAACTATTTTTGAGTCCCATAGTAGGTGTATAGTTAAAATAAAATCAGGAGACTTTTTTTTTTTTTGGAAAACAACTAAATTGTGAATTAACAGTGCTTTTAAAAAGTGATTTATAAGACACCATCAGGAAGTTTGGATCTCTCCCCAATAACGTAAGCCTTAAAGATCAAATATTCTCAAATAAAATGTAATAATCAATCCATCAATCAATTGATAGATGGATGAGGAGGAAGAAGAGATGAAGAAAGAAAAGGAGACAAAAAGATGAAGAAGTAGAAAGAAAAAAGGAGTAAAAATGGTGGTTAGCTATCTCCTCCTCCTGATATCCAAACTATGTAAAAATTGTTACAGTATTCTGGACTTAGAATTAAAGGAACACAGGTTTATTCCTATTTCTGACATTTACTTGGTAAGACATATAACTTTTTTGAACTTTGAATTATACAAATGTACAAAAATGAAGATAATAGAGACTACCACTCAGGATTGATATAAAAGAACGATTGTATATCACAAATGTATATTTTGCATATAAACTAACTATTATACAAATCCCTGTAAATCCTATCCCTAGAACTCTTTTTCTAATTATTTCATGCCCTGAGAGAGGGTATTATGACCTTGATGGCCATTTACATTTTATGAGAGACTAAATTTATTGGTCTGATACTTGTGGAGGTTCTTTTTGGTTTATTTTTAATTGTCCCTGGGATTACCTGGTATTGCCAAACTCAGATGATACCTCTGTAAAATGCAAAAAGTTCTCCAGCTTCTATCTTTGTCTTCCTTTCCCATGTCTACGTAAGTATCCTCAGGACTTTTTTACTATTGCCTTTTTATTTTCTATTTTTCACCAAGATCTCATGTAAAAAAATAAATAAATAAAAGAAAGAAAAAGACTTTCTACTACAGGCTCACTGGTAATGAAACCTTAAACTTCGTTGTATCACTATTTCCTCTTCCCAGGGAATTTGGACACGAGACCAGATTCTGACAGGAGAATCATCTCCCAGTAACTTAAGAAAGGCTTTATTTTGAGTGAATCAACGGGGAACTAATGATTCTGACAAGAGTTATCTGCTACAGAGAATCCATAGCCTTGTAAGATTTTCTCCTTTAAAGTCAAGTTCTTTTGGTTATAGATGTCAAGGATCCCACCATGCTAGTTACAAGTTTGTCTTTTTTTAAATAAAAAATGAAGTTTAAATGCTTGATTGCCTTGCCATTTAACAGCATTATTATCATGAGAAAACTTTTTTCTCCCACTACTCAGGCTGGAACAAAAAGCAATGCACTTTTAAGATCAAAAGTCTCAGTATCTTTTCATTTCCACTACATCACTTTGAAAGAGAGAGCAGCACCTTTGAAGAATATAGTGTGTAAATAAAATTATTTAAAAACGCAGCACCCAGAAATATAAAGTGCCAAGAACTAAAAAGAAGAAAACAATGATTGACTATCATTTGTGTTATACAAATGTCTTTCCAATTCTGAGTTGATGAAAAAAGTGTCACACATATTTCAAAAGATAATCTGTGAATACAAGAGGTATATAGAGGGAATTAGGGAAATTAACAACAGAGAAAGATAATACATGCTCAGTAAACAAAAACTGTCATACTAGTAATCTGCAATTCATCATAGTCCTGGGAAAACATAATTCACGATAAGCCTTGGGCAGTCGGGCTTTAGGAATTGGCAGTTCTAGTATTTGACGAAGTGGAATAATGTCAAGTTTTATTAAAGTATCTCTAGAAAGGTGATTCCTCAAAAAGAAATTGTAGAGATGATGAAGAGACACTAAATCTGGAGCTTCAGAAGGCTTCTTGCCTACACTGGGCAGTGACTCGGCACAGACGTAATAAGTATTCAGTAAATACTTCTGGGTTTGATATGATATGCAAAGCACCAAGACACTGCATTTCTAGATCGCTTACTAGTTTCTAAACCTAAGATTGTGTTTTCTTAATCACATAGATTTTGGTTTCTAATAGTGCCTCTGTATTAGTTAGCTAGGTTGCAATAACAAAATACCACAGACTAGGTGGCTTAAACAACAGAAATGTAATTCCTCACAGCTCTGGACCCTGGAAGGCCACGATCAAGGTTCCAGCAGGGTTTGTTTCTCTTAAGGCCTCTCTTCTGGCTGCTTTCTTACTGTGTCCTCACGTGGCCTCTTCTTTGTGCGTGCATATCCTTGGCACCTTTTCCTCTTATTATGAGGACATTAGTCATATGATCTCAATTAATAACCTTAGATACTTGTTTAAAGACCCTATCTGCAAATACATTCACTTTGGGACTTAGGGCTCCAACAAACGAATTGGAGGAAGGTTTCACCTTTTAGTCCATAACTCCTCATTTGAAGATGATCTTCAAAGCAGAATAGTATATTAGAAAAAGGATGTACTTGAATGTCAGAGCAGGGTGTGAATTTTAGTAGGCCATTTATTATCATAGCTTGACTTGGGCAAGATAACTTAAATCTTTCTCTGTAAAAATGGGGATATTAAAAATTGCACTGCAGATTTTTGCGAAGATTTAGAAATCAGATCAAGTACTTAGTAGCTGATGGTCATGAACACATCTCTCTGATGTTTATTTTATATATGTTTGTTTCCAACATTACTCTGAAGGTCTAGAGTGCCATTCTTAGTGGCATGCATTTTGAACTACTAAAGATTAATATTTCAATTAATTTGAGTAATTATTTCACTAAAAATTATTTTAATCAATCCAAGCACACTGTAGATAACTCGTAAAAAACCACTAATAGCTGTTATTTGCCAGGCAAAACCTAGATTTTGAACATAGGATCTGTGTTCATCAACTGGATTTACCAATTCTATTATTAAAACATGTTTTTGACAGATCAATCATATCAGCTATTTGTAAGGTACTGACTGTACTAGGTATTACATTATTACAAAAATTAACAAATTACATTGTTTTCAGTCAAGTCAAAAATATACTATGAACACAAATGGGCACAAAGCAAAAGGATATTATAAGGGTTAGCAATAAGAATTGGGTTACTGCAATGGAGTGAAGCAAGATCACTTTTATGTATATGATTTAGGTATATTTTTCAAAATGAGACCCAATTTAAAATAACTTTTTAAATATGCACATTTTTCAAATAGCAAGTCATGTAAAAAGATCAATAAAGAAAGGAAGAACTTTTTGAAGACTTTTTTCCTCATTTTAAAAATTTAACAGAAATCTTTACTCTTGTTTCAGAATGTATAGATATTGACTCTCTTATTCCACTTTCAGGCAAGGAGGTCATAATAAAGGCTTGGAAGAGGTACCATAAAAATGTTTGAGGAGCAGTTTGCACAAAGAAATAAGAATGCAACTTCCAAGATTGGTTTAAGTGATCAAGAGCTCCCTGTGAGATAAACAGTGTACTTTACTAAAAACCTAAATCAACAGTTAAATCTCTTCTATTTTTAATGATTGAAATTAGGTAATTTGTTTTATGAATGTTTTATTTGAAAATCTGCTGATGAAAGCCAGCACTTTCAAACCTTGTAGCCTATGACTGGAAAAGGTGCTGATGTGTTTTTATTTATTTAAAAACTGTCTTATTTTGATAAACATATTCATTAGAGTACCAAGGGGAGAAAAGCTTTTCAATATTTCTGTAGCTTTCTTATAATGCAAAACAGTTCTATAACTTTAAACCATTTCAGTTTTTCTTCTGCTGAACATGAGAAGGCTTCATATTGAAAGAGGTTAAAAATTGCTTTGCTCCTTTCCATAGATTAAATATGTATCGACAAATAATATTTCAACAGAGTACTTCTAATTCTAACATCTAAGTGTCATACTATATACTTGAGTTGATGAAACTGATATAATTTAATAATAAAGTAAACAAATATGGTCATTTTTGAGGCTAAAAGTCTTTTCATGAACATGTCCTAAAATATCTTTACTCTTCAACACTGATATTGTCAAAGCAGGTATGTTATATAGTTTCTAAAAGGTAGTTTTGTTTTCTACTCTTGTGCAAAAGTATCCTCAGGACATTTTCAAGTACCATTTGTAATTTTAAATTATTTCAGATCAGGTGAGGCAAATCTGAATAAACTGAAATTTTGAGAGGATTTTTTTAAGTGTCTTCATACAATGTATCAGATAACACTGAAGTTGAGGAAAGGCTTGTACATTTAGATTAGAAAATGCATGCACAGCTTTGATGTCAAAGTGGAAGTCCTCATAGAAGCTGATCACTAAGCAAAAGAAAATTCTTACAAATTAATTTGACCTTGAATAAGGAAGCATATTTTTTCAATCAACTATAACCAACATTGAGTGGGGATCAGACAAATTGTTGCATGCATATTTAGAGATATAACACAGTTGTCAAATGTAGTCTTCTTGATCCACATTCTGTCACTGAAAATTAAATTGGAACCTGTAGTGCTTTTGTTGTTGCAATTTTATATAGCAACATGTAATACCCAAGTCAAATGTGTCTTGCTGGGTTATAAAAAAACAAGAAGAATTTTAATGTGAAGGTTCAATGATAATATGTTAGAAAAGCTAAATTTTAAATAACTACATGTTTAATTTTAATATGAAATGGTTCTCCCCAAACTTATAATACTCTGATCCAGAGTAGTCCCCCTCAAACTTTAATGAGAATACAATATACCTGTGAAAAGACTGATTCTGATTCAGTAGATCTGGAATGGAGCCTGAAATTTCATCTCATTAATAAGTTCTCAAATGATGCCAATGATGCTAGATTGTGAACCACACCTGGAATGGCCAGGCTTTTTAGCACAATTTCATATAAGTTATTATGATATTTCATAATAATCTGCACAGCAAAGAAAGCATGACAACCGCAAAAGCATTATGACTACATGTCAGTTTATTTTAATTACTTTTGGTAATAATTATGCCAACTTTTTTAGTTCATTGTGATTAGATTTAAAATTAAATTTTCTCTTAGGATCCCTTTTCTTCATGACTATATAGAAAATAAATAAAAGAAAACCAAAGTGTATGCTCACACATTCTTGCAGATGACACAAAATATTTGGGGAGTGTTTAGGATTAAAACTTTAAATCTCACATCCTAAATCTTGTGGGGTACAAGGAGAAAAAGTAAAAGTATAAATTAAAAGCTTTCATATTACCTACTGTTGGTTGACACTCTTACCTCACTTGGGCTCTCCTGGGCCCTGGAACCAGCACATGAATGATGAGTGGTGCCTCTGATCTACAGAAAGTTCTACCATGGATGTGTCCATGCAATAGGATGTTGGCAGTTTTTAAAGATGCTTTATGAGGAGAGGTGTAACCAAGTAACTGGGTTTCCAGTACTTTCACTCTCAACTGATAAAGTTATTATGTATAATACTTTCTCATTTTCTTGATGATCTATGTGCAGGAACTGCTGTTTCAAGCAAAATAAAGTAAACCTCCTCATAACCCTCCATTATTTATAAGTAAATGATTTCATGGAGTGAACATATAAAAAAATTGGTTCATCCAGTAAGGGATGACAATGGTCTTGTGTGCTATGTGTTTATGAGGACTTAGATAATTGTTTTCAAGAACTCTGTATAAATAACTTTATTTCCTAGGGGTTTATGAGACATAGAAAAGGTTTTTGTCATAGGGTTGCCTCTTTTTTTCTTAAAACTTCATTGTTTGTTGAAGACTTTGTTAACTCATTAAGCAAATCTTTATTGACTACGAAGCATGTGACACAAATATATTATGTGACAGGTTAATGTTAGGATCTGAGGATTAAGGACATATGAAGTGGTTACTGATGGTTACCTCAGGACATTTAGTTTAAGCATTCATGGAGTCAGTCCTTATTGAGTTGCCCAATAATTTCAGCACTCCTGAGCTAAATCAATCACTATTAAACAATTTAAAAAATAATTGATTTATAAAACTAAAATGTCAAGAAATAAGGCACAGCTTTATTTAAAGGATGAAACAATGGCATCAGACTCAGCTTTTCTCCATTTCATAGTTCTGACTTTTGCTGTACTGCTTAAATAGTCACACTCCATGAAGAATTTTTCAACCACAGCACCCTCTCATGTGAGACCCTTTTATCTAAGCATCCCCACATACACTAGGAAAAAAAAAAGTTAAGATGATCTCAAAAGAGAAGATAAGCTCCACTCCCAACAATACCAAAAATAGTTAATTGTTTCTCCTTGATTAAAAGTAGATCATATGCCCATCTCTGAACCAACAGCTCTGGCCATTGGGAATACAATGTGTGAATGGCCAGACCTGATCCATGTGTCCACCCTGGAGCCAGAAGTGAATTAAAATCCACCAGAAGCAAGTGAACTAGAGTTGTGACAGTTATGAAGATGGACTACTCAGACCGCTTCATGATAGAAGCATAACTGACTGGCAATCCCAGACACTACCCCTTTGAGTTTACTTGCAAGTGTGCTGTGGGCCATGTTTCATGTGTGTTGACCTCACAGAGTTACTGAATCTAACTGGACAGCAAAAAGCTAGTACAGCCTATTCCTAGGACACAGGTGACTCATTTCATGGGTGACACTAGCTCAGGTGAATTTTTCTTTGAATGATGCTGCAGTAAGAAACTCCTTTTGTCTCATTCATCTCTCTTTCACTCTCTCTTAAGTGTCAGAACTGATAGCAATTTAAAATTTCTTCTCATATTTGCTTGCATACACTCTGTAATAAATCTTTTCCATGTTTAACCTTGTAGTGTCAGTTTTAAAGGGACAAAAAATAATGTAAGTGTGAATAAACAAGTGATTTTGTTCATGAAAAATATGGGCTCTATTAGCAAGAGAATGATGAACAGAACTTAAGAGGCAAAAAAACAAAAAAGAAACAAAAAAAAAGAAAACAACAAAAAAACAGATATGAACCAGAATGTATCTATAAAATACTATTGTTAAATAATTATTTATTTTCCATAATAGGTGTTCTTACATATTTGTTGCATACATAATTTTTTTTTGCTTTTATTATGTCTCTTTGATATTAAAAGTTCCTTTAGGGAGAGAATCATATGTCTGCCACACATGAAATACACTAACACTAACTATAGCTGATGAGCTAAAAAACGGTCTGTGCATAATTTTCATTTTTTAAGAAATTCTATGAATTTTTGTTGGGCCACATTCAAAGCTTTCCTGGGCCACATGTGGCCATGAGCCCCATGTTAAAAAAGCGTGCTGTAAACATTTTTCTGACCACATCAATGATAAAGCACACTACATATGTTAATAGAAAAGGCTTTGCATATCTGAATGATATTGTAGATTTTTTTAAAAAACACCAAATAACCCTTGTTCTATTAAAATACTCTATGCTGAAGCATCTTTTTCAGGTTTTAAGGACATCTTTCTTAGAGTTCACACTTTGGATTTCTTGTTGGTTTCTAATTTTCATAAAAAAATTGTTAAAAGAACGATTCCCAAATAATAAAAAAAATTTATCAATAACTTTTTTGTTATAAAGGGTGTGGAGGAATGAATGATAACTTTTTTCAATTTTTTTAACTTCATTATCTATGTATATGGTAGGAAAAAAAACTATTTTAGTATTTTTTTAAGAAAAAAGATAAATAGAGAGAAGTTAATTGATTTGCTTAAAGCCATACTGCTTCTTAGCAGTATGTTTTTCTGATTTCTAGTCTAGTAATGGCAATTCCATCACCTCCTCTCAATATGGTACCATTTTATGAACCCACAAGACAAAATACACACTTCTGCAATGAGCCCTTTTTCAAAAGCACCATTGGCTATTGATGCCTGGAAAGTTTTAAATGTAATATTAATGCTAGAAAATATTAAACCAAAGCATTTTAAACTTACATTCTAGCAGCATTCTATATTTGAGCCTTAGTCCTGAATTTTATCAATCAATGGAAAAAGAAGACAAACATGTTTTTCTTTAAGCAAGACAACAAGCTTTATCTTAAAAACAAAAAGAGAATCTTATAAATAGCAACAGAAAAGCAGTTAGTTACCTACAAAGGAGCTTCCATAGGACTGTCAGCCAATTTCTCAAGAGAAACTTCACAGGCTAGAAGTGATTGGCATGAAATATTGAAAGTAATGAAGAGTAAATACCGACAACCATGATTACTCTACTCACCAAAGCTATTATTTAGAATTGAAGGACAGATAAAGAACTTCCAAGATAAGAAAAAGCTAAAGGAGTTCATTACCACCTATTACAAGGAATGTTAGAGAGGTTTCTTTAAGATTACACACACACACACACACACACACACACATATATATATAATAAAAAGGCAATAACTACATGTCTATCAATGACTACTTTAAATGTAAATGGACTGAATGTTCCAATCAAAGACAGGGATGCTGGATTGATAAGAAAACAAGTCCCTTACATATGCAGTCTACGAAAGACTAACTTCAGATCAAAAGACATACGCAGACTGAAAGTAAAGGAAAAAACTGTGTTAGGAATTCTTATACCAGACAATGTAGACTTTAAAACAAATGCTATACAAGAGACATAAAAGGACCCCAAAATCCTACTTCTGCGTATTTATCCAAAAAACCCAAAATGCTACTTCAAGGAAAAATGTACACTCATATATTCATTGCAGCATTATTTATAATAGCTAAGATCAGGGTGTCCATCAATGGATGAATAAAAAAGAAGTGGTGTATCTAAACAACAGACTATTATTCTGTCATATAAAAAAAATGAAATGTCATGTGAAACCACATGGATGCACCTAGAGAGTATTATTCTGGGCAGAGTAAGTCAGGCAGAGAAAGACAAATGTCATATTTCACTTACATGTGGAATCTAAAACAACAACATAGACAAACAAACAAAACAGAAACAAACTTACCAATACAGAGAAAATTTTTCAGGTTGCCAGATGGAAGGGGAATAAAGGGGGTGGGTGATAAAGAAAAAGAGATTAAGAAGTACAAATTGGTAATTAAAAATTGTCATAAGGATGTAAAGTACAACATAAGGAATATAGTCAATAATATTAATAACTGTGTATGGTTTTATATGGGTACTACATTTTTCAGAGCAAACAGCTCCTAATTTACATAAACGTCTAACCACTGTATTATACACCTGAAACCAATATAATATTGTATGTCAACTGTAATTTAAAATGTTTAAAAATAATTTTTTTAAAAATATAAGCTTTACAAATTGTTGTTTTCCAACTGCCGACCAGTCTGTCCCCCCCACGCATTTCCCATGACATCCTAAGGCAGGAGCTGAGCATGGAGGCCACGGGGGCATGGACTATCTAGGAGACAGAACTGACCCTCTCTTGGGGGTTCTGTTCCTCCCTCACTCGCACACCTCACATCCCCCTGTAGGGCCCCAGAGGATGGCTGGTTAGTCAATGACGGGTAAGATTCCTCAAGGGAGGAACAACCTGAGACAGGCACAGTTACATAGGGGCCAGCAGGAGAGAGCTTGGGCTCTACAGAGGTGAGGCACAGCCCCTCCCCCTCTCTGAGGTCAATCTCCTGCCCCCTGGCTGCCTTGTGTCCCACATACAGCTCAGGCAGAAATCCGATGGAACGATATCCGTAAAAGCTTCCTTGAGAGGGTGTCTCAGCAGACTGAGATCCGATGGAAACATATTGGCCATTCCCCTCCTCCCCCTTAATGGATGTTTTTGTAATAA
>PVJL010015212.1:0-25201 GCA_004026885.1 Lyroderma lyra | reverse complement strand
GCCCGCCGTACCCCTCCCCCCCGCCTCATTGATAAGGCAGCACTGTGCTTTCCAGGACCAGGAGTCTCAGGCACTCACCCTGACGTACGGATCCTGACCACTGTCGTCGTCCTTAGGGTCTTTCAGTAAAAGGACCTTCATTACTGCCTGGTGGTCCTCGCAGGGTGCTGTGACAGAGCAGGGAAACAGATCTCAATTAGATCTCAGAAACTCTTTCTGGGTCGGGTTGGGTGGGAAGGAGGTAATCAGCTGTGGCCTGATGTCGCCTGTCCCTTGCAGACACTGACTCAGCGCTAATGGGCTGGTTCCTTGAAGACTCAGTCAATTGATAAGGTTCCTGGACAACATGCTGGCGCTTGATACCACTTAGAAAGCCACTGGGCAAAGCCAGTGTCCTAGCCAAGCATTTAAGGCTCACGGAAGAGAAGTGATACACATTCTGGGTTGTGTCAATAACAAATAGAGAAATGGGTATCTTATGTTTTAAGGAAATAAATAAATCATCACTTCCATTTCAAGATAGATATGTACTAAGGTGCTCACAAACTCTTTAGGAAATAATTATATTGATTCTTCTTCTCAAATAAAGTTCTGTAAATGTTAAGTATCATGAGACAGTCGTTCAAAAATTTTCTTACAACCTAGAAAACAATTTATACATATGTATCAAAAACCTTACATACTTCATATGCTTTCTTCCTATCATTTCACATCTAAGAATAAATACTAAGGCAAGACTCATAAATATGTGCAAAGATGAACACGCAATTGCTCATCCTGGTATTCTATTTTTTTTTTTTTTTTTTTTTTTTGCTTTTTGGTATGTGGGTAGCTCCCTGACTGGGAATCGAACCCAGGCCGCAGCGCTGACAGCGCCAGCGCCGAAGCCTTAAGCTGTTACACCATCAGGGAACTCCCTCTATTTTTTTATTGAGATAAAATTGACATACAGTTATACAATGTGTTTCACATATATGTGTTTACTTGATACATTTCTATGTTACAGTGTAATTAGATATCACTTCTGTCACATAATTATCATTTCTCTCGTAGCAGCTTTGAAGTTTACAATACAATATTGTTGACTATAGTTGCTATGCTGTGCATTAGATCCCCAGAACTTATTCATCTACTAGTTGCAAGTTTGTATCCTGGTATTCTTTATAATTGCAAATAATTGGAAACAATGTAAACATCTAACAATGAGAGAATGGTTAAATAAATCATGATACAGTCAAATGAAATTATTAAAATAGTAATAATTACATGGATTATATAATCACAAAATGTTAAAAAAAATCAAGATTCAGAATTGCATACATAGTATGATTTTATAGATTTTTATATGCAAGGGCTGTCCAGAAAGTATCCAGCCACGTAAAATGAAAAACAGGTATTCATGGCTGGGTTTTTTTTGGACAGCCCTTGTATACGTATATATGAAAGAATATGCATCAAATACTAATAGCAGTTATTTCTGGTGGTAGATTAGGTAATTATTTTTTTCTTTATGTCTTCTGTATTTTCAAATTATTTTTTACAACAAATATTAAATTCCTTTGTATCAAAGGGCACCCCGAGGCCTCAAAATAAAAACTGCCAGAGAACTAGAGAAACTGCTTTCAAAGCAGATTATTACCTTGTAAGTATAGACCTACCAGGAAATTACTTAATAAATATTAATATTATACAGTGATTGATAATAGTCAAACAGAGTATATTGCTTGGAGCAGAAATGTGTTAACTCTGGGAGCCATTATTTATAAGTTATTACCGAAAATATTTCCACAACATTAGAATATCTATGGAACATCTTAGGAAAATTTGGCTAAAAATGAATTGCTTTGTATCTAAGCAACCAAACCTAGGTGAACAAATAATAATTATGAAATCAACCTCTAATTATTGCTGCTGTTGAGATGTTAGCTAGAGTGGGGATTTGGGATAATGGGCAGTATCATTTCTATCATTTCCCAAAGTTACTCAGAATGCTATCACACAGAAATTAGGAACCAACCTTTCTGTGATGGTGACTCTCATGTGTCAGCCTGGCTAGGTTATTGGAAGCAGGGCATTTTGTGGCCACTCGGCCCTATACCCATGTCCCTGTCCTGGTTCTAGGTTCTGAAAGACAGATCCCCTGTTTTCAAAGGGTATGTTAGTAATACTCTACTATGCCAATGTCCAATCTCTCACAAAAGCGTTTCCACGTTCTCAGCAGTGACACGTGGCATCTCTCAGGGAGACAGTGGGTGTACATTATTTATTGGGGTGCGGTACAAGTTCAAGTACTGCTAAGTGCTATGAGGCGATGTGGCAAACGGGGCTGGCGGACTAACAGTCACCTCTCCAGGGGGACCCCCCTGAGGTGACATCTCAATGACAACAGCAGTGAGGAGAATTAAAGGGGGTGACGTCAGGGTTGAGATCTGAGTGAAAACGATCAAGTGTCAGAAAGGGGCCCTGGTGTTCCCAGGAGAGAAAGGTTTGCGTGGACAGGACAAGGTGGACTTTGGATTCCAGGTGAAACGGGAACCCACTGAGAGGCGTTAGCCGGAACTTAGGCTTTAGACCTTGGCTTTTGTGGCACGGATGGCCGCCGCGGCAGAAGAGGCGGCGGCGGCGGTTTTAGGGGTTTGACAGTGGAGAGGTTAAGCAGCGCCGGGCACAGGAATTCCCACGGAAGACTGAGTTAACCAAGGTAATTCTGGGTGACAGGAGCTGCCCACACCAGGCTTGAAACGGGTGGGACCAGGACAAAAATAAGTGCCTTTCTTCTTGGAATCCCACCCTGTATTTGTCGGTACCGGGGGGCGGCGACACCTACCTCGCCGGGCACTGCCAAGTCGCCCAGAGGGGCGGTATCTCGCGGTACCAACCAGGACACTTTGATGATATCAGAGATAAGAGAGGGGCGGGGGGCGGGCCCTTCACCACGTGTGCCAGAGGCCACTGACACCATAATCCAGGGCCGTGGATCCCGCGCCGCTTCCTGCGGGAGCTCGCGCATGCGCACCGACATCCAGGCTAGGTGAGCCGCCGGCGAATTGGGTGGAACCACTGCGCGAAGGGGAGGGAGAGCTTTGGAAGTGGTAAGTGAAGATGAAGGGAGAAAGAAAAGGCCAAGGTAGGACCCCCCAGTTGGACTTGACTCCGAGGAATCACGGCCGTGGAATCCAGCAGGGACGCTGGCGTTGCCGCCGATCCAGCGCCAAGTTTCTTTGAGGTCTCTTACCCCCTCGGCTTGTGTGGTTGAGTCCGGAAGGGGCGGGAGAGTGGAAGTCGCGCAGGCGCGGTAAGGACGGAAAGATGGCGTCCAGGCCCAAGCGGCGCGCGGTGGGAGATGTGGCTTCGCCGCCGCAAGACGCCCGGGTCCCGCGTCATGAGGAAGACGAGGAAGATGAAGTCGAGGACGAAGACGGTGAAGACAGTGACGAAGGAGAGGACGAAGACGACGAGGTCGTCGGCGAGGTGAGAAGCACACGCGGCCCTACTGTGGTGTATACCTGAGAAGAACATTTCGGGCGGGCCGTGTGCATGCGTGCGCTGCCTGCAATGGCGGCTTCCCTGCACCGGAGGGTCCGTAAGCTGACTTTCGAGATGATACAAGGCTCTTACTCAAGTTCCAATTCGGTCTCTGCCACACTGCAGCCGCAGGGATTATTTTCAAAAGTCTTAACCCCAGTTGGCCAGGTCGCCCCGTGCACCCCCGCCACAGATGTCTCTTCGGTGACTTTCTTTAGTTCTCAGACGGAAGCCCCCCAGATCCGTGCGGAGCCGCCTCTGCCCGCCCTGCAGCCCCGCCGCCCGGTTCGCGGCGCCCTCGCCGGTTCTGGAAGGCGGCCCGCGCTCCTTCCCGACGCTCCTCTCCGTCCCGCAGCGCGTTCCCTTCCTCGTTCGGGGGTCAGCAGAGCTGCGTGGTCCGCCTCTCGGGGGCCGCGGACGCCCCATCGCCCTGAGTCTGCAAGTGCGTTCTCCTGGCACCTCGGGCCTGGACGCCGGCTTTCTGTCCTCACCTGTTAGGGGTCAGGGGGACTTCCGCCTGCGACCTGGAGAGAGAACTGGGCTCCTTCACCAGCGCTCCTACTGTAGGGCTTGGCGTTGTAGGCAACTTAGTATTTCTCGAATGACTAATTAGGGCTAAATGATCCTATGGCCACCGAGTAACGGGTACCCCGCACTTCACACCTGCAAAGCAGACCGTGTAACCCGTGCCCCTGATCTTGGCCCCTCTGTAAAGGGCCCCAGATTCACCAGTTACTGAAACCCCAGACCAGGAAGTTAAATCGAATGCCTTCCTTTCCCTCACCTGACATCCCGTTCATCATGGGCGTCTCGGCTGTCACGATGCCCACGGCCATCGCATGGGGCTTGGACGGCTATAATCACTTTTAGGGGGCACGCCTTCTCCCATCTCTGCTCCCCTGCAGTCTGCATCCCCCCTCACTTCTTAGTCCCGGACTGGACTCCCCGTGTTGCCTCCAACCTGAGAGCGTTAGTGTGCGCTGTCCCTGTGCCAGGAATTCGCTTGTCCTCAGTGCCCAGCTCAAATGTCAGTCCTCTAAGGGAAGCCTTTCCTGACCACCTGGTTTCTGTTTTGCAGGCTGTTCTACGAGTAGCGCCATGCACCTCTGTTTTATAGCTCACATAGTTGCAACTTTACATTTTTGAGTATTTCCTTACTGTCTGCGTTCCCATCTAAATCGTGAGCTCCACGAGGGCAGGATCATTCCCGCCTGCTTTGCTCACCTTTTCATCCCAAGTGTCTGACACAGTGCTGGTACGTGGTCCGTAGAACTCTTGTAGTCCACATTTACCGAGTGAACGAAGTGTAGCCTTGTGGGCTGGGGTGTCCAACCTTCTGTTCTTCCCTGGGCCACGCTGGAAGAAGAATCGTCTTGAGCCACACATAAAATACACTCACACTAACAACAGCTGATCAACTAAAAAAAAAAGAAGTCTCAAAAATGTAGTGTTTTAGGAAAGTTTATGAAAGTGTGTCGGGCTGTGGGTTGGACAAGCTTGCTCGAGGCTGCGCGGGGACTTGGGACATGATTTGGTTTCGTGCTCGCCCTTCTCTCATGTAAATAATTTCTCTC
Organism: Lyroderma lyra; assembly: GCA_004026885.1. NCBI lineage: Eukaryota > Metazoa > Chordata > Mammalia > Chiroptera > Megadermatidae > Lyroderma > Lyroderma lyra. Next base: position 20,102 of record PVJL010015212.1, on the reverse strand, counting down.
TTGTGGTTGCTGTGACTTACCCAGAGCACACTTTCTCAGCGTGGAAACCAGGTCACTCTAAGTGCTTCATTCTCAGCAGATGGTATGAAGGTTTTGTGATCTGTGCAGAGCAGTACCGGCAGTATCTGCCTGTGGTTGTAGATGAGACCGTTACTTAGGGAACCGTCTCTTCCTGCCCTTTGGCTGGCATGTTCTGTAAGTAAAGAGCCAAATAGAGTGGAGGTAGAGGGAAAAGAAAAACGTGTGAAGTGGAAAATAATCCATAAAGTAACTTAGAAGTTACGTATGACGACCCACTTCTGTGTGTTTACAGGAAGTGAATGTGGAATTTGAGGCTTACTCCGTCTCAGAGAACGATCACGATGGAATTAAGAAACTGCTGCAGCAGGTACCGTTCGCTCTTCACACAGCCAGGTGCCTTTCTGAGAAGGTCCGGCCGGTCGCCACGAGCTGCCAGCCTCACCCTCTGTGCTGTGGACGCTTCATTTCCGTCCGCCCCACCTTGCCTGGAAGGAAGAATTTTTCTTCTTTTCCAGAGCAAATGCCCCTTTGCGCCCCCGTTTGCGCTCAGACCCCTTCTCTGAGGAGCGTGTTTACGTGTTCTGTGCCCTCAACTGCTCTCCCTTTCATCTGCTAATCATGAGTTACTCTTCTGTTTTTCTCTGATTCACAACCCGACTTGGCGGGGAGGAGGGGTTCTTACAGAGCACCCTTGGGTGCTTCTCCTTCCTTCACCCCATAGGAGATGGCCTCCGCGTCCTCGTCACCGAGTCCTTTGGCCTTGTGTCCCTTCTCTCTCTCTCCCACATCTCCTGTATTACCACTGACTGCCTCTGGGATTGCATTTCTGGGTCATAATCCTGGTCACATCACTGGAATTTCCTTGTTTTTATTTGAATTTGGAAATTAGAAGTTTTATTACAAATCATACTTTGATTGTAATTTAAAATAATTTTTTTCTCCTTTTAGCTTTTCCTAAAGGCCCCTGTGAATACTGCAGAGCTAACCGATCTTTTAATTCAACAGAAGCACGTCGGGAGCGTGATTAAGGTAAGCGGGGCGGCCGTGCGCGCGCCCGGTAAGTCAGTTCCTTATCCCGGCAAGTTCTGGGGTTCGGAACAAGCCGGCCAGAGCTGGAATCGGAAAGCTCCTGGAGGAAGGGAGACGGGTCGGCGGGCCATTCCGAAACCCTCCTGCCAGTAACCCTGGCAGTGGCACTGGCTGGGGAGCGGGACGGGCGATTGAGAAGGAAGTGGGGGGTGGTGAAGTGTGATGGGGCTGAGGGGGTGACTAGGTCTCAGGGAAAAATGACTCCCACGTGTCTGGCTCGAGCAACCAAGGTGGCAACATGGAGGAGGCTGAGTTCAGGAGGGGACGTGGGTTTGGCTTTCTACATTGTGAGTTTGATTTACTTGTGATACATGTGGTAACATATTTAGTAGCAGCTGGAGACTTGGGCATTTTCAGCAGATAAATGGTAATTGAGGTCATAGAAGTGGTTGAGATGGGCCAGGGAGGGCAGGGACAGATGCTCCGGGAATACCAACATTAACTGTGGTACACTAAGTGGCAGAGCCTGCAAGGGAGACTCGGGAGTGAGCAGGAGAGGGACAAGGAGAAGCAGAGTGGTGTCATGCAAGATTAATGAGGCCTAGAGCGCCAGACTTGGTATTTCTTTCCAACCAACCAAATGTAAAACTTTAATTTTTTTTCTTTTTAAAATAGCAAACAGATGTTTCAGAAGACAGTGATGATGGTGTGGATGAAGATGAGATTTTTGGTTTTATTAGTCTTCTAAACTTAACTGAAAGAAAGGTGGGTTTCACTGGGTGCCATCCCAGTGGTTATTCATTAAGGTCAGAACCACTTTTATTTAATGCATGACAAAGTGTCGTTTATCTCAGTGATAGTTCACGGGCGTGTGCTCTGGGAGCCTTACTGTGATCCATTTTTCACAGTGAAGTTGTTTTTGTAAATAACCTGTACTGAGTCGCGTATTCCCCACGTGAGAGAGTTGTCTGGCCTTTCAGGACCTGACGTTGATGCACGAGCTGTTTGTGCTGCACCTGCTGCTGTTTTCTTTCCTTCTGAGGCCTCGTTGCCTCCTGAAGTTCAGGCGTTTACTGACATTTACTTGTGTTTTTAATCATCTCTTCATTACTCACTGATGAGTTCTAATAAAAACCAGCTGCTTACCCTCCTCAAATGAGATGCAGGCTATACTTTATCCTTAATATTTGGTAGGTTCCCTGAGCAGGGATCGAACCCAGGCCGCGGTGGTGAGAACGCCGAAGTCTAGCCACTACACCACTGGGGAACCCCCTCATCTTTAATTTTTAAATGAACTTTCCAGTTACTTCCGTCAGTCTTTATGGGATGGACTAGAATTGCCTGAGTATTAGTATAGTATAATCCTCTCACCATTGATCGGGGGATAGTAAATAACCAGGTGTCGTTAGTTACTTTTGAGAACTTCTTAAGCAATCAGCACTGAAGACAGAAGCTTTCAGAGGCCATGGCAGGAAACTGCCTTTCCTGTAAGATGATAAGTATCAGTTCTCACTTTCAGGTTTTCTCCTGCACGTGACGGCCTTTAATAAAAAGCAAGCCTTCTCTCTGCTTTCCAGGGTACCCAGTGTGCCGAACAGATTAAAGAGCTGATTCTGAACTGCTGTGAGAAGAACTGCGACAAGGGCGTGGTTGACCAGCTGGAGAAGCTTCTAAATGACACGAGCAAGCCCGTGGGCTTCCTGCTGAGTGAGAGGTTCATTAATGTGCCCGCCCAGATCGCACTGCCCATGCACCAGCAGCTGCAGTAAGCGCTTCGGAAAACGCGTCCAGCAGGGTTTGTCCAGTGGACTCAGAAGGGTGATTTCAGTAGAGTATGTTGATATGGAAGGAGTTCTGCCCATGGTTTTAGCAACCATGTAGTGTGACAGTGGAAGCAGTATCTGACATGCTACGTTCTTACCAATCAGCTTTTCAAAGGGTTTTAATGATTGAGATTACTGTGAGAACAGTTAATAATCTTAAAGATTTAAATGGTATAAAAATAGATGAAAAAAAATAGATGAGTTTTATAGACTTTTTACCCGTTTCACTGAAGTTTTCACCCTCTTCACAGATTGATTTTTGTAATGAATAAAGTAACTGAATAATTACAACAGTAACAAAAACTGAGTAAAATTTCCAGGTTCCATTGGGATGACTGATAGCCATTGTCCTGATACTGCATTTCTGGCTACTCAGGGTTGTCTTGTTTGTAAATGCAGCTTTAGGATTACAAGTATTTTAAGTTTGAGAGGAGCTAAGCGTTGGTATTGTGTGTGCTGGTATTGGTATTGTGTGTGTTGGTATTGAAATAGAGGCGGATGGACATGCAGACAGGTCCCCTGGGCGTTACAGAAACGACTTCTCGGAGGTCACAGCACTTGTGGTTTCCCTTTAAGCAGTTCGTGGGGCTGTAACTAGTGTGCTCTAGTTTTACTCTCCTTCCCCTCCCCCACCTTCTGCTGCTACTCACTGTACCTCTGGTGCCATAGTGGGTTTTGTTTTGCTTTGTCTTTTTTCTGCTAGCTGGAGTGCATATTTATTGGGGTTTTTCGCTGGGGCCTCTGCGCTTTCCTGATCCTCTATTAAAGAAAGGTGATGTTTAGCCAGATGCATAGGATTGTATTTAATTTTCAGAAGGGGAAAAATAAGGCTTCACTGCTATCCTACTGACTATTACAGAATTTAGGGTACCTGGGCCTTGCCATGCCCTTCACTATGTTGGCAGTCAGTCATGGCATTGGTTATGAGCGTGTGTGCCTCTGTGTGTTTCAGTTAAATGTTGTTTTAGAAAATTTAGACTCTTATATACTGCAGACTGAACTCAGACAGAGTCTACTTAACATTTATCCAGAATCTACCAGTCCCCATGGGTGCTGGTTAACTGAGACTGTATTTTTAACTTCTGCACAATCAGAGCAGTGATGTTGAGTGAATTTGATACTCGTCTGTTAGTTGCTATGTATCACAACTCAGAGCCTAATCTGCGAGATTCATTGCACTGTTTACTAAAAAGCACTGCCATGATCAAGCGCAAGTGCAGTTGACAGCATAAATAAAACTCCTTGCTTTAGAAGTGTCCTGATCTAGTGTCTGCTCGTTAAGCCTGCGTCATAGCAGGACCCACTGAGGAGGTCTCACTGCATTTCTCAGAGCTTGCTGGTTTGGGGGTGGATTGGTTTCACCTGATGCAGCAGGCAGACCTTCGGGGTGTGTGTCTTCTAGGAAAGAACTGGCGGAGGCACACAGAACTAACAAGCCATGTGGGAAGTGTTACTTCTACCTTCTGATGAGCAAGACGTTTGTGGAAGCAGGAAAGAGCAGTGCCAAAAAGAAATGGAGCAGCCAAAAGAAGGATGAGTTAATGTTTGCAAATGCTGAGGAAGAATTTTTCTATGAGGTAAGACCATCCTGTTCCATTTGGATGTAAATGAGGATTTTCTTTACAAGAATCAGATTTATTGCTCTCCTATTTTATGTCAAAGTCCTTTGAGTGTGGCCCCTGTTTTTCACCGCCCTGTATCCCCAGCAGCCAACACAGTGCCTGGCACCTAGTAGGTTCTCAACAGGCCAGTCATCAGCTCCACACCCTATTGGTGATGAGTGCGGGGTGGAGGAGAAAAATCAAGGAACATGGTAGTGACCAGATGTTTGTGATATGCTGACTACATGATCTCATTCCCAGACCACCCTGTGAGGTGGACATTAGCCTGGGCTCACAGATGGGGACATTGAGTCTGAGGGAGATCAGAGCCACTGTCTGAGATCACACGGCCAGTCATCGTGGAAGCTGGACAGGTCCAGCTCTTCCTCGCCGGCCACGTGCCACTCTGTGCCCTGGAGGTCACCCTACTGGGGAGATGTCTAGCACTTCCTGTAAAGGTAGCTTATTCTGTGATGGACAGCACGGTAGCACAGACTATTCTCCCATGCTGCCCTCCTCTGAAAAATGTTGATTCATTCTCTCGGAGAACAACTCCTGGACCGATGCTACCACTTAGTACTTTGCACACTTCCACTAAATCCTAAAGCACCACAGATTCGCTCTGCCTTTGTTGTTCAGGAAGTAAGCAGTGAAAATGAAATTTAAAAATGTATGCCTTAACCAATAAAATAAGACTAAACATTTAAAAAAATGTATGCCTTAGCTGCGTAGCACCTCACGTGAACACTTGGGGGGAGTATGGGTGTTTTAAGATTGGTTATGCAGACTCCCTGTCTTCACACAAAGGAAGCAGCTGGTTTAGCCAGATGCACAGGATTGTATGTAATCCTGTATCTGAAGGTTCTGCTCAGTGACTATCAGATGTCATGTGTGTTAACTTCACTTGTATGTCACAGACTATTTTGTGAATCACAAGGTAAGCATGAGTGGCTTCATAACTGAACAGCACAAAAAGGGCACTTCGCTGCTTGTTCCCCTCTGCCCGTGCTCCTCGGGCCGGTTAGAAGCTGTTGGGGAGCACTTCCTAGCTTCTGCCTGAATGTCCCATTCCTGTGTATTGCGTTCTGCATTTGGCTTCCTGCGGCGGCTGCTGTTACGTAAGCGTGTGTCAAGCAGTAGTCTTTGTTGTCGAAGGAGTGCGTTGTGCCTTTGGGTCATGAATTTTTCTTGTGGTTGTTTGTGGTTTAGAAGGCAGTCCTGAGGTTCAGCTACTCGGTACAGGAGCAGAGCGACACGTGTCTGGGAGGCAGATGGTCCTTTGACGATGTGCCGATGAAGCCCCTGCGGACTGTGATGCTGGTTCCGTGTGACAAGATGGACGAAATCATGGACCAACTGAAAGAACATCTGTCTGTCTAGCCCGTTTCCCATGGACAATGCTGTGCTTGTTTTTGTAAAATTACCAGAAAACTCAGCGGAAATTTACTAAAAACTCATGACTTTATTTTTAGACTTTGGGTCTCTACAAAAAGTAGGGTTCTGTTGGCTTGTGTCTGTGACACATTTACAAAATGTCTTTTTTTTTTTTTTTGGTGAAATTATGAATGGTAAATTAAAAATTTTCCCAATTAGAAGAAAAACATGGAGTAGTAATTTAAAGAACTCATTAAAAACTTGTTTTTATTTTTAAGTAACACACAGGGTGTTCAGCTTTCCAGGCTTACCCCGTGTGGGGCGGGCGTCCCCTTCACGTCGGGCATCTGCACATCACGCCGGCGGCCCACCGCCGGGCTGACGCTGGGGAGTTATTGCCTGTCACCTCTGTGTCGGAGGTCCTGAAGAGTCACTGCAGAGCGCATCTCTGCTCCGTGGTTTCAGGGCACTTCTCATGTGCTTTCTGCTCCTTCATTGTAGGAAGAGCTGCGAGGCCATCCGTTACTTGCTGTAGAATATCCTTACTTTCACTGGGAGGCAGATTGCTGAAGTAGTATTGTGGTGCCAACTGCATAAATCTGTTTAAAACACAATTTCATTATTATTTATTTTTTCTTTTTTGGTGAGAGACGCCCAATACTTGCCAGCCCTGGGGAATCTATGGGTGGAACTGGTATTTAACTTGAACTCCTCAGTGTCTTTTAAGTTTGCTTTTGTGGCATAAATACTTTATGGAACCAATCCAACTGCATTTCTAGGATAAGTTTGGCTTCTCTAGTGTTATGTCACACTAGTGGAAGTGACACCCAGCACTATGAGCACTGGGGGAAACTACTTCCCCTAAGGGCCATCACGGTATGTGAAGGGTCAGATCGGATGCCTGGAGAACTTCGGGTGAGGAAGAAGGGGACCTCTGCCTCCTTCTCTTATTAACACTACTGCTCCACGTGTAGCTTCTGAAGCCGGACACCTATTAGTTCCTCTTGGTTCTTGCCTAGAACCTCACACAGCCCAAGCAGCTGTGATATGGACCCAGCATCTCAAGCAGCCTCTGAGAGACTGGTCTCCATTCTCACTGCTGCCCCTCCAGACTCATCCTTGTAGCAGCCAGAGTGACCTTTGGAAGGATATGCAGAAGGTGTCCCCTTAGAACTCTCCAGGTGTTCTGTGGTGCACTCAGATTAAACTCCGAACTCCAGCCCGCAAGTCCTACCCCTCTGGTACCGACCTGTCCTCCCCCCGCCCCACTATCTCCAGTGTTAGTGGCTCATCTATTGAGACGCTCCACTCACTGCTTCTCAAGGCCTCTGCCTGCCAGCCCTGATCGTCTGCAGCGTTTTGTTCCTCGGACGCAATGCGCGCTTTGTTTCCTGTTTTCTAGAGTGCTCTCTGCTGTGATTTCAGAGGCAAGGGCAGTTTGCGCGTGGTCGTCCACAGACCTGCCCTCAGTAGGCACTCAAACTTAAGATTGCTACCAGTATAAACTTTAAACTGAAAATATAGTAAAAACCAAATTTCTCATTTTCTCAAGTATGAGTTCAAAGGAAACGCACAGTTCAGGGGAGGTTTCTGAGGTGACCCTGATGAAGTTGTCGTCGGAGATGCTGAACTCGTGGAAGAGGACCCACTCGGGCGTCGTCTTGGTGATGGAGTAACCAGACAGGGGGTGCAGCTGGGCCACCTGCTTGTGCGTCAGCATCAGGTAGTTACCTGACCCGTCCACATCCCGAGCAATCTGAAAGTATAAAGAAAAACCTTTTGCCTTATTATGGAGATCAACAGAAAAAATGTTTTAAACATGCCAGTGTTTCATACAGAATAGTTGGAACTGCACATTTGCCACCATGTTTCCTACTTTCAGACAGGAAATAAATGTATTTTACTCAAAACTGAGACAGTGATGATGACAATTAGTGTGCTACATACAATGCCGCAGCTCCAGGGTCAGTGCTTGGTCATGAAATAAAGCTGGTGTGTCCCCTGCCCCAGTGCGGACCACATACTCGGATGTCACGTGCTTTACTCTTTGCTTGTTTCATCCTCATAACTGATGTGAGTCCCTAACTTCTTCCAGGTGGGGGAGGAAGTCATGCTAAAACGTCTGTTTTCTCCGTTAAGACTGCTTTAGAGTTCACGCTGCAAAGACCAGTGAGTGTTGCTCTTGCTGTGACGTGAAGAGCATCCCTACTTCTGTGCTTTAAGTTAGAGGAGCTGGTCAGCCTAACGAGTTTTTTGTTTTGTTTTAAAGTTTGGCAGCAAGAAAATCATCATCCTGAGAGATTCCTGACAGCATGTCCTGATTGTGTGAATTCTTGTAGTGACCACACTGAGCGCCTTGTCCCCTCTGACCTGTAGTGACCCCACACGGCCGCCTTGTGCCCTCTGACCTGTAGTGACCCCACACGGCCGCCTTGTGCCCTCTGACCTGTAGTGACCACACAGAGTAGCCTTGTGCCCTCTGACCTGTAGTGATCACACAGAGTAGCCTCGTCCCCTCTGACCTGTAGTGACCCCACACAGCCGCCTTGTGCCCTCTGACCTGTAGTGACCCCACACGGCCGCCTTGTGCCCTCTGGCCTGTAGTGACCCCACACGGCCACCCTGTGCCCTCTGACCTGCATGAAGTAACCGGACAGAAGAGCCTTCTTTATGTTCAGTGTGTTTTCCTTTGAGCCAAAAGCCGGCTCCGCGCAGGGAAGCTCGATGCGTTTGACGATGTCCAGCAGCTCAGCTCGGATCACATCGGCCATTCGGAGAGCATGGCGGCTGAGGAAGTGGTCCTGACACCACCTCTCAACGCCGTCTACGGGGGAAGGAAAAGCAGAAGGCTGAGAAACGAGCTGCTGCCTGTGGGAAGCCCTGGCCAGGAGGTGCTGGCCCCACGTCCTCTGTCCTGTCCTCAGAAGGTCGTCACCTGAGTGCGTGCGGGGGAGGCAGTGAGGACAAGCATCCCTGCTGGCTGTCCATGGCACTGCCAGGAAGGGACGCGCGCCAGCTGGCGGGACCCCCACGGAACTGTAGAAACGCACGTTCCGAGCGCTGACAGAAAGCATGTCGCCCTTCGCTCGGGCTCAGAAGGTGCAGAGGAGAGTGAAGGTGGACAGCCCGACTCGCGCATGTACAGCCAGCGTGTACGTGCCACACGTACTCACACTGATCGGTGAAAACAGCTCCCATTTAGTGTAAGAAAGGGATTATTACTAGGTTGATTTGGGAATTAATGTTCTAGTCGGGCTACCCTAGCTGCAAATTTTGTATGAAAATTCAGTCACCTGGTTCAGGGTAAAGTGACTCTCTTGCCACCTGTAATTACCAAGGTGGCCCAGAGTTTTCCTTGACCTGGCCTTGCACATGGCCTTGGCACAGTGGGCAGAAGACCCCGGTCGGCCTGTTGGGATCCACAGGAGCAGGCAGCCGTCCTGCTTGCTCTCCAGAGGTGCCGCTGAATTCCCCACACACTTCCTGGCTCCACTGACGTTTCCGCTCAGCTTAGAAAACAGACTCCCTGGGAGTTCCCTGGTGGTGCAGTGGCTTAAGGCTTCGGCGCTGGCGCTGTCAGCGCTGCGGCCTGGGTTCGATTCCCGGCCAGGGAGCTACCCACGTACAAAGAAAAAAAAAAAAAAAAAAACAGACTCCCTGCCCTACGCGATCCTACTGCCATGCAAACCACTGCCGTGTTTCTAACTTCACATATTTTTCACATCATCTGTCGAAGCAAAGGAGGTAAAAGGCTTTGTGGGAAACCCTCCTTGTAGGAAGGGCACCCCACTTCGTCCTCTATCCCTGGAGAGCTTTTCCTGTCTTCAACACGCAGCACAGGAAGCTGCATGGTAGGGGTTTCCAGTCCCCTTGTCACTGAGAACGTTCAGATGTTGCGGGACTTCTGCCTCAGCTTCTAGGTGCCATTCTGTTCTCCTGGGCCCCCTCCTGTCTGCCAAGCTTCAGTCCCATTCCATCCAGCCTCCCTCAGCACCAGCCTGTCCTCTACCATCACCTGGAGCTGCGGCCGTTGTGGTTTTGTCCTGTTTTGAATGCTGTGCATTCTCTTTCCATCTGGCAGTGAGCACCCCATGATGACATGGGAGGCATAAGCTGTGACCAGCGGGCACCCCGCAATGGCAGTGAGAGCAGGAGCTGTGCTGTGCAGGTCGGTGTCCCGGCCCCTGCCCCACAGCCTGCCAGAAACCTGTGTGCATTTAGGGCCTCCAGTGCCACTCCACTAAAGAGGCCAATGGGGCTAGACTAGAGCAGAAGGGTGTTTGGGCCTTATTTGGGTAAGGAAGGGAGGCTGTGTCGGTCATTTCTGAGAATCTCAAGCATTGACTTACGCTCGCTGGTGGAATGCAGAGTTGTGTCTTGGTAGGCTTTATAAATGTTGATGAGGGTAAAGTGATCGCCTTCAGGATGTAAGAAGGTCTTCCAACAAGTCAAGGCAGGCTCCTCGGCTCCACGTGGCAGATGCAAAAAACAGTTTGGGGCTTTAAGACACAAAAGGTTACAAGGTCAGCGGAAGCGGAGGCGTTTCAGGCGCGCAGGGGGCGCAGGGGGCGCACTGCTGTTGTGCACAGGGCTTCTGTCTGGCTCTGAAGAAATGTCACCCTCACTGGAAGTCCGAGGAACTCGGGGGGAGTTGTCATAACGTTCTCCTTCGTTTTATGTTGCTCATTTGCTTTTCTTGGGTCTGCTTAGTGGTTACTACCCAGATTGTACTGTGGGAGCAGGGGAGGCCCAGACCCGGGGCCACGATTAGAGCAGAAGTCCCCATGCAGCACAGCCTCTGGTCTGTTTTGCCAGTGAAAGAACAAAACATAAACCAAGATAAAGGTGGAGGAAATAAAAAACACACAGGATCACGTGGGGGGGAACACATCTAGTGACACATTTTTCTTCAGGTTTTTCTTGCTCTGCACTGATCATTCAGCACGAGCAAACCCGAATGCTTTCACGGTTCTGATTAAGACATTCGCTACGCGCTGACAGCGACTGTTTCCATATTAAGGTAATTCTTATAATTCCCTACTTTTGCAATTCATTAGAATATAATCACTTTAAATGGATCTCATTTACGCCTGCACCTAGTGAGACTCACAGTAGGAAAGAACAGTCCTTAAGGAGTACCTGTTACCATGGCAGCGATCGTCAGCATTTCATCTACACAGTCAAATTCACAGGATGCTAAGATAGACTTGGAGAGTTGTGGCTCAAGGGGGAACTCCGACATGATGATTCCAAATTCAGAAAGATTTCCGTCATTGTCCAGCGCTGCCAGGTAGTCTAAGTCTTCCAAAGCCTGCATCAGACTTTCCGGTGCTGGGAGAGAAAAGTCCGTCATCAGAGAGCCTCATACAACCAAGACGGAGTAGCAGCTACTAAATTTTCCCTCCCACGTGAAACGGACAGGATACATGAAACAGCAGTTTGCAGACACGTAACACCGGGCAGTGAAGGACTGTCCTGAGCTGGGGACACTGATGAGGTAAGCCCAGGGGCTGCCCAGCTCGCTGCCTTTGTACGTGTCCAGGCTGTGGCGCCGGGAGAGGTGGTGCCTGCCGGGCTCCCTGGGTTACGAAGGTGGTGCTGTGGGTCCCAGGAGACTGAGGTGGCCAGGGCGTGGAGGTCACCGTACCTGAGGGGAGAGAGCTGTGCAGGGAGGACTCGGAGATCTATGAGATCCCCCTCAACTAGTGAGTAGAGCACATGTCAGAAACTGCCAGAGGAAGACACCCAGTGGGTCAGAGGCTGAGTGCCTCGTGCTGACCCAGGACTTAGGATACTGCCGTCGGCACCAGCCACGGTGACTCATGGCGCCGGGGAAGGAAACACCAAAGAGGAAACCCCCCTGACGGGCACCGCTCAGTGCCACCTACCACATCCTCAATTCCAGACCTCAAAGGGTCCTACTGCGCCCAGGATGAAGCTCGAGGACATTCACAGGAATGCAGAACATCCGATACCCAACACAGTAAAATGCACAGTGTGTAGCATCCGATAAAAATTAGGAGGCGTGCAAAGCAGGAAACTAAAATGAAAACGTTCCCCACCGGGCCCTCACTCGGAACTCCCAGAACACACAACTGGGAGACAAAGCTGCGCCAGGTTCTTCGCCATTGCTAACACGGGAGAAGGCTGACCTCCTCCGTCCCTCTGTGTGTCGTAAGCGTGTGTGACGCCGACACGGTGTGCTGGTTCTTGCACAGGCTCGCTCTCCACCGAAACAGGTAATCCGCTTACTCAAAGAAAGGTGTTCTCCTTGCCTTCCGGAATCAGGCTGTGTTAAAATAAATGTCACGGCTACATGGTGCAGCAATAAAGGCCACACAGAGAAGCAAATCACATAGTGTAAAGCTGCTGCATCGTTCTACCAAAGAAGCTGAAGGGTTTATGAGAGCTTCTGAATTGCTTTCATTGGTCTCAATTCCACCACGTGCATGGTGGACGGGAGATGAAGACTGGGGGGACCTCAGAAACAACAACCTGATTGTACCTGGGAGTTCAAAGTAACAAAGAGTAAAAGTAAAATTTTACTTATTTGCTGTTCAAACTTTGACCACTAAGCTCTTTGCCAAAATTTCAGGCAAACTGTGTAACTCGAAAGTCAGCTGCCCACTCAGGACAGAATTCCCCCGTGCTGTCAGGACACGAGGAAAACACGGGAGAGAGCGCTGCGGGCTGGGAGCGCCACTCGCCGCCCCCCCAGTTCTGCGCTGGGGAAGAGCAGAGCCAGTGACACATGACCTTCGGCACATGGACTGTGGGCAGATCAGTTCCTGGGGACAGCATGTGTTGGGGCCCCGGGGGCTGTAGGGACACAGCAAACCTGCCGAGAACCCAGACATCTGTGGAAGACCCTGAAGCACAGCTTGAATCCCCGACTGGGAGAAAAGACATTCGACTTCCCCATTTGCTATTTCTCTCATCAAGCTTTACCACCGAGAAGAGCAGGGCCTCCCGAGGATTGCTGCCCTGGGTTCTGATGCCTGGGTCCTGCCGTGGTACTGGCACGGAGCACTGGAATACTCCCTATTCCTTCTTGGAGACCATGGGGCACAGTCCCAGGAAGGAAGCAGATGGGCTCTGGAAGTGACAGTCTGAATGTCCCATCAATGAGCCGTGAAATGAAGAACAGCTGACCTGGAGAAGGTGCAGCGGCAGCCAGCCCCTCAGATCAGAGCAGGAGGGCACGAGTGCAGAACTCCGTGACCAAAGGCTGTTGAGACACCGGCCCTGTACGTCAGCAAAGCTGCGGCACTGTCGGTTACAGGACCTCGGACAACTGTCCCTATCAGTGCGCGCCTCGACAGCCAGCCTGGCCTCAGAGGGCACCTACTGCCCCTTTCTATGCCCATGAGTTGAGTTGGTTGCATAGAACATTACTAACAGAAATACTCTGTGGTCCTAACACCAGAGAAAGAGGATGTTCTTGGGGTTTGTTGTATTAGAAAGGACAATAGGATTCGCTCATATTACATTCTGCATTTTAAGACATCTCCCCAACGTGGCCCAGCACACTGCCGTAGCTAAAAAGCAGAGGGCTCAGATGAGAGTCCTTTATGGCAGTGCTGTTCAAGTGTAATCCAGGGGAAACACGGCTAACAAATGGAATGTAAGTGTTCTCCTGTGAGGCCTCTTCACAGCAGTGCAGCATCAGACTGCTTTATTCTAAGGCAATTTCAGTACGAACAAAACATTTTCATTAAGCTTTGGGGCCAGCTCCCTGTGGAATAGCTCACTGCGAGAACCAAGACAGAGCCGAGAGGCCCACCCAGTGCCCATGCTGTTGAAGCCTATTTTAGGCATCCTGGGGCACAACCACACTCACGTCACCTTTCCTCCTCATAACTCACTCTGCTTATGCTACTTTGAGTTGCATACTGGCACCCGCATGCAGAATTCTCACGTGCACACGCTACGACAGAATCAGTTCGGAAACAAGAACAGTGTAACAAAGGAGAGGCGAACCCACTTAGAGAAGGTAAGGACGGAGACCCCTCTGTGAACTCCAAAGCGGAGCCCAGTGACTTATAAAGAAGCACACGCACTGCTCTCGTGCACGCACAAACCTGGCTGGTGGTGTGGTCGGTAGGGTTCTGGAAGACCCCCACACCCTCTCAGCATCACCACAGATCACTCCACTGTAGGACCCTGAAGCTCTCTGCCAGCACCAGCGTGGCCTCTGCAGCCCTTGCCTGTGTCCTGTCCCTGCTCTGCCCTTCTCCTGAGGCCTCTGTCCCATCCTAAGGGCCACGTCTGCTGAATCTGTATTCGGGTTCATGGATCATTCCAAAGCCAGGCACCTGGCTGCCACCAGAATGAGTTCTGAGTCCAGGTACAAATGACACCTGGTGTCGTCCTGTCCATTTCAGCTAGTTTGCCTCCAAATTACTGTCCAGGTACCAATGCCTATCCAGGGGAATGACCTCTGACCACCTGTTTCCATGGTCAGCGGGTCCTAAGCTTCCTGACCGAGGTAGGTCAGCAGTGACTGTCACTCCGGATGGAGGTCAATCATCAGCATCAGGGAAGAGATAAGTAAGTGATTTATTTTTGAAGGAGCTAGATCAAGGAAATTCAATTAATAGCCTGTAGTCCAGTTATGCTGAATTCATTTTCTTCTGGTTCATGAATCCTGAAAAGGGAAATAGGTTTGCTGGATTTGCGTATTTCATTTATAAGTTGAATTAAATGCAGCAGCTGCAAGCGTCATCTATTTTTTTCCAAAACAATGAATCAGAGTTAATCCACAGTTCTATTTTCCCCGAGCAAAGCAGAAAATCATTATGTGCGCACTGTTAGGAGACAGAAATAAATTGCTACCCTAACCCTTTGTCATCCAGTTATCAGCTCTAAGCCTCATGGGTAAGCAGCACAGAGAGTGACCACTAAGGGACAGCCTGTGGTCTGCTTTGCAAAGTCTCTGCCATGACAAGGCCTGCTTCACGACGAGCCCACCAAAAATGTGTCCTAGGGAATGCAGATGCCTAGGGACCAACTTAATTCCAGAGGAGTGACCTTCTGGGGACTTCCCCTGGGACAGCATGACTCACGGGGGAGGGACGTGCGCCAAGCAGGTCTCCTGCTGCCTGTTGATCCCAGCCTGCACCCCCTTCCACACTCACTGTCCCTCCTGACCGCGAGGGCGCGGGCTCCCCATGGCCAGTGCCCACGGCAGTCAGAGCAGCTACTCCCCACGTTTTTGCACTTTGGAGAACGTCTGTCTCTGATGAGGAACGTGCGTCCGGACAGACCACAGCCCGTGCCGGCTCGCAGGGCCAGGTCAGGAGCCCAGTGTCGGCCCCCGCGCCCCGCGCGCGCCAAGCTACCTGGTCTGCTCATGAAGTCGCAGTGGCCTAGGCCGGCGATGTCGATCCTCTTCATGAAAAGCACCATGCTGGTTAGGTTGGCTTCCTGCATTTCTGCTGCCTTCAGGGGCCGCATGTCTTTGGAGGCAAATTCTTCAGAGTACAGACAGAAAAGTTTTCCTAGAAGAAATCAAGGGAAATGGCTCTAATGTCTATGTGGCCTGCAGACGGGAACTGCCACCAGTCAGTCTGTGTGTCCGAAGTGCTACCTGAAGGCGACGGCCCGAGAATCTGCTTGCGCGCCTCCGCCTGGCTCTGGCTGATGGGCTGCGTGACGAGGGAGCTCGCTCTTATCCTGGGGTTGTACACCTGTAAGTGCAAAGACAGCGTCCTTAGCATCAGGCCGGTCCCCTGCAGCAGGCTCCCTGGGCGGGAAGCGACTGCCGTGCAGCAAGCTGCCCCCCGAAATGCTCACTGCGGGCTGCTCGGTGCCTGCAGCAGTATCACTGCCTCCCGTGCCTGGGGGTGGAGACGCCAAGTGCTCTGATAAGGGGATTTAAAGCTTGTCTGCTTTCATTGTAGCTTCAGCAACTATGGGACCTCAGATTCACCTGCTGAAATACTAGTGTTGTCACTCCTCAAAGCACGACACTGGTGGATGATGGCAGATGGGAAAAAGGATTATCCTCTGACCATGGGTTTCTTCAGGGTTCTATTCAAGCTGACTGTGATCTCAGTGCTCTCACCTTTACACATACACTGAGCTTTCCCAGTCGTATCAGCGAATACAAATGCTGCCTATGGCACCAACAGTGACTTTTCTTAAGGGTAACTTAAGCGAGCAGCTAATAACCCGGGTTCCCTGAACGGTGGACTCGTTCACTAAGCAAGCCACACTGGTCCCAAGGGAACCTTCCTAATGGTTGGAATTGCTTTGTCACTGTGAGACAAGGATATTCAGGAGACCTGAATAGTTTCGGGGGGCGGGGGGTAAAAGCTGCACAACATCTAATAAAAGTAAATGGGTCAATACTTGGGTAGATTCTTTTTGGTTCTTAAACGCTATGATTTTTTTAAGTATCAGTGTCTTTGTGAATTTGAGATATCCTATTTCCATTTGTCCTAATTTTTTATTTAAAGGTAGTGATCAGAAAGTAATTTTTAAAAAAAATTTAGGTGGAACAGCTATAAAGCCAAAAAAGAGCTAAAATGAAAGCCAGTGTACTTGTAACTAATGCCTAGTAAAGGACCTGGGTGGAGATGCTAGAAAGTACTGAGTAGTACGTAAGAAACCATCAGTGTAGGAGTCAAACAATTTGCTTTGCTAGTACCTTAGCTAAAGGAAAACCACAAGCAGCACCACCACCTTTATGCCCCCGTAGCACGTCTTTCCTCAGAACTTTTCCTCTGAAACCTCAATTTAATTTGTTTCCAGACGACCAGTATGCTAATGAAAGGCAGTCCCACGTGATCAGGACTTCGGTCGCAGGCTGCAGTAATCCTTTGTACACGTGACAAACACAGAGAGTCCTGAGATCGGATAGTTCATCCTGACTTTCTGGTCAAGAAAATGGTAGGGACCCAAGAAATGGGTTCTGGACAGTTAGCAGCCTATTTAAGCTAAGTGATATAATTACCTTTCTTCTTTCCACACCCACATCAATGACAAACTGGACTGTGTTGCTCCAGATCAGAGACTCCCCAGAGCTAGCAGTGAGCACCACTCTTCTCGGATGAACTTGGTGTCTCTTTCCCGTTTCTTCGTTTGGCTTGAACAATGCACATTTCTCTTTCGGATACAAAGGGACCACCACCAGCTCACCAAGATCTGGGTTTAAGTTAGCTCCTTCTTGACAGACAATTTCGTAGGCCTTTTCAATATCCTACAGTAAAAAAAATAACATGAGCCATGAGAATGAAGTACAGTAAGTACAACTTCACTTCAAACAAGTCCCAAGTAAATAAAACCACAGGCAAAAGTTGCGCTATGCATACAAGGAGAGACATACCTGTGTTGTTGGTATCATTAAGTGTGAACAGAAGGTGTAACTGGATGAGAACATTTCTTTAGAGAAGTTAAATACAAGTATATGAGCAATTTCATTGCTTTTAGTTCAAGATGGTTTTCCTCTTATGAAATGTACCATCTTTGCCTTTATGCCTTTATAGTATTTTTTACCTTGATGCAGTTTCTCATACCCATTAGCAATAGCCGGTGGACAGAAGTTATTTGCACATTAGTGATGACGCATCACTGTGCTTGAATGGTGGCAGAACTAAAAATTGTAAAAGTCTCCAGATTTCCAATGATAGCATATATACAAACACATTCTACAATCACCGTCTATGTGGGTCGTTCTGAACATTATTTTTACTCATTAGCACTTCAAAGCAGAAATGCAACATCGGATGCACCGCTATTTACATTTTTGCATGATTCAAGCATTTAGAAATACTCTTTAAAAATGTTTCATTGTCTATCAGAAAAAAAGTCATTTATTTGCCCTAAAACTATAATATACACAAGAAATTGTACAAGAAACTCAAAAGGCAAGGCATTTTATTAATGGTATTTTTATATTTCTGACTCTAATTCTTACACCTTTTTAATGTTCCCCAAACGTCTACCTCCTTAAGGGCCTAGGTGCTAAAACGGAAGCAGCCCCATTTCATTAGATTCACGTATTTCCCTCAGAACGTCAGTAAGGGACGTGACGTCCCCTGAGGCTTCTGGTGGTTGAGACCGATTGCATTTTCCGTTGCCCCAGCTCGCTCCCCATGCTTTCATGGCGTTGGCAGAAGGGGACTGGCTTAACCCAAGGCTTCTGTCGGAAGACCGATCTGCCTAGGAAACCTGCAAGGCACCCTGGGTCTCTAAGGCCTGGGGTGAGCTGTTTGCAAGTTATTCCTGAGCTGCTGAGAGGCCCCGGGAGGTAAGGGCACAGGCTGCCCCTTGGAATTAGGCAGGCATCTGGAACGTTCTGCACGTGCTCCCTTTCCTGCAGTTGGTTTACTTGGGGCAGATTTTCTCCAAGCCACGAACATGACTGTTGATCATAATGGACGAAAACCTGCCAAACGCAATAATCGGACCAGAAATGTCTGCACTTTTATCATTCTGGGCCCGTCCTCATCTTACGTGAGGACAGCGTGGAAGTTACAAGAGAACGAGAGCTACTCGAGCTGCGTCCCCCTGTACCGGACAAGGACACCCCACCTTCCTCCCCGTGACGGCCTCCCGCGAGCTGCCTCAGAGGCAACCCGGAGTCGGGAAGGAGGTTGGCGCCCAGGAGCCCGCTCGTGGGCGAACCCGGATCTGCAGGGCGTCCGAGCGCGCCCGGGCACCTCTTATCTCAGAACACGGCTCGGAAGTCATTCGGGCCGCTCGTCGTTTATTTGCTTCTAGTTGTTAAACCCTTGTAGTTGAAGATGGGTTCTAATGTTGAATTTGATCCAAATTGGGGGGGGGGGTGAGAATAAAATAAATCATTAAAAGGGGAAAAGCAGAGCAAAATAGGAACAGCTAAGGTAAATAGTTTAGACTCCTCAAGCTCACTTGATACAGGACTTTGAGGTCAAAACCTTTAGAATTTGGAGAAAAATGCTTAAAATATGCATCTGCTGCTTCAAATTGTTTATTCGTTTTCTTCCTATTCAATGCGTACAGTGCATTTACATATGTGGGGCTCCCCTTTAATTACCTGCAAAGCTATGGGAAACACGGCAACACACACTGAAGGAAGGTACCCAGCCCCCCCAAAGTGAAAGACCCACAACCAGACAGAACATTTCCCAGAATCCAACGGCACCTTCTCTGTGAGAGCCCCAAGTCACACCACTAACCTGGCTGGATATTACCATAAATCTCAACTGTGGTTTCTATTTCTTTCACTTTTTTTTTCAGGTTAAAAGCGATAACAACACACTGTAAACAGGGCGCTCAGACCCCAGCGCAGGGCAGCAGGAGACCTGGGGGCTCTGGGGGGCCCTTCACAGGAGAGGAGCTCAGCAAACAGAGTGTGAAGCCCGAGGGCTCACCACACCCAAACGTGGGGGAATGAATGCTGCAAGGCAAAGGGTGTGGCTTACGGATGACAGCTAGTGCATTTCTGTCAGACTGCTCTGGTTTCTGTTGAGTGACATTTATGGCAGATAGAATTCTACGTGTAAATCGAGAAAGCTTCCAATAGGTGGGGGAAATGGTCACTAGCTATTCCCATGGATTTCAGAGCAAGACAGATGTTTCCAAGAGACAGATTCCAAAACCACAGACGAGCAGTACCTTCTATTTAGGTGACCCTGACCTCGGAGTCCGTCAGGATGCTGAACTGTGCTCGGCTGGTCGGGTGGTGGACGGGGGCAGGAAAGCCAGGTAACTAACAGTGTGGAATCTGGGGCTCAACTGCGAGGACAGAACTGGGTCCCCGGAAGGTGTGAAGCCAGCAGAACTGCGGTCCGACCCGGGCAGGCTGCCATGCACCTCTGGTCAGGGAAGACCCCCCCAGAGCCCCGGGGGCTGGACCTGCTCTAACAACAGGCCCTCCTTCTCCCAGGCGCCTGCCCATCGCCTCCTCGTGCACCCGCGCCTTCAGGGCATTAAGACTCTGCAAGACTGATTGATGATTTCTTAACAGGAAGTGTCTCTCCAGTCTGACTTCAAGGACATTATCGAACTCTCTAAGCCCTGGGATGTTCCCCTTCCTGCGACCAGCCCAGATAAAAAGGCATCTTCTAAGGGACGACAACTCAGAAGTCACAGTGCCTGACTTCCTGCCACGAGTTACAGCTTCTCGCACACTTACGAGCATCAAATACTCTAAGACCATCCGCTCCCTCCAGTTCTGTCAGAAGATTGATTTTTCACAAATCCATTTTGGAATTTGTACATACGCATCCCACCCCAGTCTTAATTATACAATTATACCCCCCCCCCC